>QGSO01000356.1:1260826-1481500 GCA_011037825.1 Carya cathayensis | reverse complement strand
TACTGATTGCTCATTATTAGAGATTCCAATCTCATTCTGAATGGTGACACAATCTCCAAGTTGTTCATTTTCTATTTCCTTGTTGCTCGATGACTTCTTTCTCTTTCCCCTTGATTTCCTAGCAACCTTAATAATGAAAAGACTTTAATTGATATTCTCATGGGGACAGCCTGGTGAAGTACCCCCGCTAAGCTTGGCAAGTCGACCGGGTGCACAATCTCAGTGGTGGCCAGCACCCGCCCCTCAGGAACTTAGGCCTCTAGTGCAAGATGGTTGTTTGCCTCAATGTCCTCTAGACGGTGTTTCTTCCCTTTAGTGGTAGCTAAGGGTGCGGAGGCAACTTCTGGACAGTGGAAGAGCCCTGATGGGCCGAGACAATCCCTGACCTAGGGCTAACTTTAATGGGAGAGGAAGATCTGCATATTCTCCTCCGGAAGAAGAACCTCCGACCAAATTTCGTCAACATGACTTTTCACCCACTCCGTGGCTATAGCAATGTGCTTCTCCTCATTCGGGGAGGGTGAGAAGTGAATAACCCTGTCTTCTGGTACTTCACCCCAAACTATTGGAATGGGGAGCTTGTAGTCTACATGGCCCTCGAGGGATCCAAACCTAGGGTTTGCATGGCCAATCCTTCACTTTACGGTACTTCATCTCTATAAAAACAAGAGGTTATTTCACCCTATAGTTGTAGCAATGACCATGGATATCCAGCACATTATGAGTTAGAAGGAACTCACGGCCAGTGAGATTGGCATGCTCGAGATGCGTACTTTGCAAGGCCTGGAGCCAGAGAACTCAACAGCTTGTTAGGTGCCTCCATACATTAGTGTGAAATTGCAATAGAGCCAAGCCAAGGAGATCCAACACCTCACGAACTAGCCGGGAGAAAGGCAACCTCAAGCCATTGGAAAACATGGTAGGGAAGAGAGCCACCTTAGAAGAATGGTCTCAGGCATCGACTGCCACTTCATTCAACCCCGGAATCTCAAAGGTTACAATGTTAGGGATATGGTAGACAGTGAGTATGTGCTCCAACATTCGACGGTCGACAATTGTGCTCATGCCACTACCGGCAAAGGGAGGACCAGTGTAGTTTCTCTTCGTAGGGGTCGTGAACTATGCAATCCTTTCTAAATCCATTGGAGGAGTAGGGAGGATAGTGAACAGTGAGTGGCAGAGGGAGTGGTTTAGCGTGGAAGAACCGGACAGAAAATTTACTATGAATGCAAATGATTAGCCGCTCCAGTTTATAAGCCAGAGGGAGAGAAACCGTTTCGGTGAGACACATGGTGAAAAGGTGAGAAGGGGTGGTTTGATTTCTGGGAAGCAGATACTATGAGCCAATGGGAAAGCAAAGAGGCATTCGATGTGATTAAAGAGACACCCACCATCGCCACCTTCGAGAAGCACGCCTATGGAAGGCTAGAGCCAGACCATCATTTGAGAAGTATCAAGGAGCCCTCTCAATCGTAAAGTTGTACCAACCCCTTAGTGTGAAGATAAGGGTATGGTGGCGAGAGAATTGAATTCCCATCAGTCTCACCCTTCGGAAATTAACAAGGTAACTATAAGGGAATTTTCCCTACATACCCTTGGGGCCAAGATGGGATGGCCACATGGGCAAAGGTTAGAACCCCAGGCCCAGAGGAAAAAAGGAGGGCCCATTAGACGTACTCGCGGGCTAGGTTCGAGGGGGTCACGATGGTCACCCAGCGCTTTGGGCAGCACCCAGCGTGAAGCAACGAGGAGCCCTTCAATCTCTAACACCACTTCATCGATGGACTAGGAGAGACATCAAGATGGCCACATCAAATATGAAACTGCGCCACATTAATGGTGCCTCTACCAAAGCACACCACATTTATGGCAATCCAACTCGAGCCAAGTGCCGCATTAATGGTGCAGCCGCTAAGAGACGCTACATTAATGAGACTGGACCAAAGGTCATAATGGGGACAAGGGACCCATAAGAGCAAAGAGGATCTGGCCCCTCTTCATAAACCAGTATAAATATCAATCCTCAGGTATGAGAAAAGTTCTCTGACTATCACTGCTCTTTACTTCAACGCTTTATTTGCTATCTTTTAAAAATCCTTACTAACTTTAGCATCAAAGGCTCCCCAGCCCCCAGGCTACCCTCTCGTAGCGTCAACCTTCTACAGTTTTACAGACCCATTACTAAAGACATACAAAACACGACATTAACAAAGGCATATATTAGTAGGGAGTAAAGTGTTACCCGGGTAGAATTTTTTCAAGTGCTCTGCATTCCAGGGATGGGACAATTCTTTGCCTTGGCTGTCCTTTAAGCGGTAGGACCTTGGCCTATGGCTGGCCACTACCCCTCCCAACGAGGCCCTAAATTGCCTTCTTCTTTGGTGGTGACTCTGTTATTCTTTAGGACCACATCCCCTATCTTGAAGGTTCTGGGCTTTACTCTCTTGTTTAAGTATTGCTCTACTTTTCTATTCTCATGTAGCATTCCAACCTCAACCATTTCTTCTTCTAGAAGTTCGAGAGATTCTTCCATAGCTCTGTTGTTTCGGGGCGCTAAGAAATGGAGAGTTCGGAAACTTAGCTGCCCCACTTCTACTAGGGGTACAACCTTGCACCCATACACCAGTGTGAATGGGGTTTCTCGAGTGGGTGTCTTTACTAAGGTTCTATACACACATAATACTCTTACAAATTCTTCCGCCCATTCCCCTTTCTCTTCTGTGAGTTTCTTCTTTAGAATTGCTAGTAATGCCTTATTTGTCATCTCTGCTTGCTCGTTTGCTTATGGGTGCCCCAGAGAGGAGTACTTGACTTATATTTTTAGCTCATTGTCGAACTGGCGCCCATTGTTTGAGACTATACTCTACGGGATGCCATATCGACAGATGATGTTCTTCCATAAGAACTTTGTTATAGCTTTGGTCGTTGTGGTTGCCAGCAGCTCCGCCTTTGCCCATTTGGTGAAGTAGTCGACTGCGACAATCATGAATTTTACCCACCCCTTTTCTAGGTGGGAGAGGTCCAACTAAGTCCACTCCCCATTGCGCAAACTGCCAAGGGGCAGTCATCGAGGTTAATTCCTCTAACACTTGATGCATTTCTTTGTATACTCCCAGGCGTCTTTGTATACTCCCAGGCGTTGGGCCAATAATACCCAGCTCTTATCGCCTTGCTAGCTAAGGCCTTCCCTCCCGAATGATTTCCACATATTCCTTCTTGTATTTCAACCCTAATATATTGTTCTTCTTATGGAGAGATGCAAGGGAGTAAGGGAGTCACAAAACCCCTTTTATAGAGAATCCCATCGATAAGCATAAACCTTGCCGCCTTCCTTCTTGTTTACCTTGCTTCTTCCTTACCTTCTGGGACTTTGCCATATCCAAATACTTGACTACGCATTTAGGGATGTCCGGGAGGGATACATCCTCCATCCCTAATGTTGTGCATGCCAACTTGTCTACCACTACTTATCTCCTCAAGATATTTAGGATATGCTAAAGTGCAAGAATCGGTCGCGTGCCTCCCAAACATGAGCCAGATATTTCTTTAACTTCTCACCCTTAGTGGCACATAACCCCCAAAACCTGGTTGGCCACCACCTGTGAGTCTAATTTTACATCCACCTCAGTTGCTCCCAATGTCGTGGCTATCGAAAGTCCTGCCACCAGCGTATCATATTCTACTTCGTTATTGGACGTCTTGAAGGTGAGGGTTGCCATGTAACGATATTACTAGCCTTCAAGACTAATTAAGTGGATTCCTATCCCTCTGTCAGCTTGACTGAAAGAGTCATCTATGAAAATAATTCATGGCTTCCATGTTAGAGTCACCACCGCCTCAACGGATTTCATCCCCATGTGTTCATATCATTTGGTATTCAGAGTTCGGTTTCCAATCACATTTGATTCTATCTTTTAATTTGTGCATCATTAATTCTAGAGTTTCATTGTTCTAGGGTTGCAAAAACAAAATGGGAGAGAGAGAGATAGAGAGAGAGAGAGAGGAGAAATTACTTTTTTTGTAGAGATTTTTTGTGCTGGCCTAAATTTGCATCATCTAGGGTTTCAAAATTTTATGGTTTCTTGCATCTTTGAGTTTGTCAATTGCTTAGAGTACCGTTTCAATTGTTTCCTTCTAATTCCTTGTCAATTGTTGTGTCTTTGAAATTAATTGTTTAATTTTCACAATTGAATACTCATGCTTATTATTCAAGAATTCAGATTGGTATTTGTTCCAGGTTTGAATTCAATATCTTTTTCGATTGTCCTATGTTTATTCAGTTAGTGAAAAGAAAAAGAAAAGAAAAGAAAAAATAGGAAAGAAAAGAAAAGGAGGTAGCATATTCAAAGGTTGCTACATAGTTACAACAAAATAGAAAGAAAGAAATTTGTTGATTAAGCCTTATTTTCAAAGGGGCTAAATCCATCATTCTAGTTGGTATCTTGTTTTGCAATTACTTTTTCCCTCATACAAATTCCTTGATTGTCGTGTCATTTGATTTATTCCTTGTTTTTTGTTCTTGTTTCTTGGATCTATTGCTGGTTGGAATAATACAAGGTTAAGTCTTGATTTAGTTCAACTAGTTCTTAAAGAACCTGAGCGAGAAAACTATTAAGGTAAAAGGCAAGAGAGTTTAAGATTATTATTGGGAAAAGCCCATTTAAGAGTGAAACACGAGTGGAGTATCATTATATGAGTGTAAACACGTAAGGATGTGTGTGAAGTTTTTACCACTAACATTCTTTTTGTGCAGCGCATTACGATATCTCATAAGAGTAACTCATCACCAAAGGAGTAGTAGATAATTCATTCTTTGTGTTGCGGGTCATACAACAACAGTTTGAACGGTTGGATTTGGTGTTGGGGGAAGTAAGTGATAGGATGGATCAACAAGATACAATGAGTAGAAATCTGCAAGAACACTCTAGACCATATAAGTTGTAATGGTTGAATGATTGTGGGAGGTTAGGGTAGATAAGAAAGTGCTAGTTTCTTTTTCAATTTGGAAATACAAGGATGAGGTGCTTTGTGATATAGTACCTATGCATGCCGGTCATATTTTGCTGGGAAGGCCGTGGCAGTGTGATAGGAGAGTGATCCATGATAGGTTAAGGGACATGTACAATTTTGAAAACGTTGGAAAAACAATCAAGCTTGCTCCTTTAACTCGAAAATAGGTCCATAAGGACCAATTGCAGCCAAAAAGTGAGATTGAGTAAAAAAGAAAGAGTGAAAGTGAGATTGAGAAAAAAAGAAATAGTGAGACTGAAAATGTGTGTGTGTGTGTGTGTGTGTGAGAGAGAGAGAGAGAGGGAGAAAAAAAAGGATGAGGCCAAAACATAAAAAAATAATAATAATAAAAAATAAATAGATAAAAGAAGAGAGGGTGAAAAAGAAAATAGCGAGGTAGCTGAGAGTAAAGAAAAAAGAATGGAGTCATGAGAGGAAAAAAAAGGGCGCCAAAAACTTGACTCACTCAAAAATGAGTAGCACTAATGCTCTCCCAAGTGTAGGAGGATAGCTCTGAGGATTCTGATATGACGGATACTGATGCTGAGGAGCACTCTGATGAAATGGTTGCTGTTGAGGTGGTGGGGACCGACCAGGTTGATCATTTCTCCATGAGAAATTTGGGTGATTTCTCCACCCCGGATTATATGTGTTGGAGAAAGGTTGATTCTGTGCTCTATTCACCCAGTTAGTTGATTGCATCTGCTTAGACCCACTTTCTTGAAATACTGGCATAATCGGGCAGTCTTGGGTCTTATGGTTTGAATCAGCATATATAGAACATGCCTCTGCTACTTTCACAGCCTTCACTTTTTCCATTTCCATGACCTCCAGTCTTCTAGTTAATGCAGTTATTCGGGCTTGAACATTAGTGTCCCCTTTAAGCTCGTATCTACCCCCTCCAGAAATAGCCCTCAGTGGCTGTGCTGTTAATGGAACTCGATCAGTACGAGTGTTCCACTGTTGCGTGCTCTCAGCAAGGTAGTCAAAAAATGATAGTGCTTCATCAGGTTCCTTGCTAAAGAACTCCCCATTGCACATTGTCTGAACAAATTGCTTGCATTCCGGAGTGAGGCCAGTGTAAAAATAGCTCACCAACCTCCAAGATTCAAAACCATGATGTGCACAGATGTTCATCAAATCTTTAAATTTTTCCCAACTGGCCTGAAAGGTCTCATCAGGTCTCTAATTGAATTGGCTGATTTGCTCTTGCAAAAATTGTGTTCTCTGAAAGGGAAAATTTTTTTGTAAGAATTCACGCTGCATATCAGACCAACTAGAAATAGAATTGGGTCTTAAAGAGTTAAACCAAATCTTCGCTTTATCCTTTAAAGAGAAAGGAAATAAACGAAGTCTAATGAACTCATCAGTAACAGCCCTAATGATAAAAGTAGCACAAGCCAACTCAAAATCTGTTAAGTGCTGGTAAGGACTCTCAGAATCCATACCGTGGAACTGAGGTATCACTGACATCATGCCATGCTTAATAGAGAAATTAGGTGCATTTTCTGGTAAAACAATGCATGTAGGTGTAGTGGTACGAGTGGGTTGCAAATAATCCTTAAGAGTGTGTGGTGCAGGTGCAGCCATATTTTCTGATTCAATTTCAATTTCGTCACCTGACTCACTCAAAGAAAAGACAGGCGAGCTATCTATCTCCAAGCTGTTTATACTACTCTCAACACTCGATGTGACTTTAAGCAACCTATTTGAACTGTCTCTCACCCATGACATGAAACATCAGTTTAGAGAAGCATAAAAAAAAATAACGAGTTTAAATTCAAGTTAAACTACTTTCCCCGGCAACGGCGCCAAAAACTTGACTCACTCAAAAATGAGTAGCACTAATGCTATCCCAAGTGCAGGAGGATGTCGTGTAATAATTAGGAATAAATTCCTAGATCGTCTCCTCAGGGAAAGTTACTCAAAAATTAAACTCGTTGAAAAAGTGTGAAAAACTTCACAAAGAGAAAAAAAAAACAGATGGTATGTGCAATGGATGGAAGAGATTACTAGTCATGGACTAGATTCATATTTTTAGATTTTTGAGTGTCGAAATGGAATGTAAATGATTAATAGATTTAAATTCAGAAATTAATAAAACTAAATTAAGAATTTAAATTAGATTAGAAAGTAATTGACAAACATGCACTGAATATTGAAAAGCCCCAAAATCAAGGTTCAACACAAAGTTATGAAAATTAAATAAACATTATCTATAACAAAAATAAAATACACGAAAATAGCACAAGAACATAAAAGTGAAAGAGAAAATAAAAGTACGAGAAAACCGAGCGAGAGATAGGCCCGTGAAGTCTGAAACGTAGAAAGTAAAAGCAATAAAGAAAACTGAACAAATGGTCCAAATTCCGCAAATACTGAACACAACAACAAAAAAAAAACTTCAAGACGCCGACTGAAAAGAGAACTGAGGGCTAAACGAAAGAAAGAAAAATAACTAGTAGCCGTACTTCCCTAAAATTAACGAAAGAAAGAAGAAAAATAAATAACTCCCGTCTACCAGCAAAACAGAGAAACAATAAAAATACCAAAACTAGCCGCCTCCCACCTAAGGTCTAGAATTCTACTGCAGAAGCTAAAGAAGAACCATTAAATTGATCTCTCCTGCTTCTCTAAAGAAATCCCAACGTAAAGAAATTAAAACTGAAAATAAAATGAAGCTACTCATTGCAGAAATTAACTTCCATCTACACTATGTCCGTAAATCCAAGGAAAATTCTGTTATGATTATAGAAGCTGAACAGTTACCCAAGATTGCACGGGGAACAAGGGCCTCTGTTATCATTGTAGAGATCTGAGAAGACGACATGTGGAAGGTACTAAAGGCACGACCGCATATCTGATAAAAGGAAAAGGTTGGAAAGCTCGACGGGGTGAAAATCAGCCTAAGGGCTAGCCAAAAAGGAAGACCGAGGTGCTTGGCGAGGTACAAAATTTCCCGTGGCTTGGCTAAGTAGGCCATAGCAGAAAGGCAGGGACATAGATTCTCATCGTGGGCACTCGATAAGGATTGGTGAAGGGGGCAAGTAAAGTAAAGCATCTAGAGTAAACGTGAGATCAATCCCGAGCAAACAGATAGAGAAAGCACTACAAATAGCAAAGGAGTGTGTTCATTAATGTTTGGATCTTTACATACAGAGCACGTAATGTCCGGGCATATCGAGCTCCAGCTCGTGACCCCCATCCTCTGAGGTGCAAGCCAAGGAAGCAGGTGGATCCAGGTTGACAAGTCCTTTGAAGGCATCTGCATCAGATCCATCCCCAGCCAGCAACCGTGCTTGAAAGCATCCTCATTGACCAAAACCTTGTTGAGGTCAAGACTACTTAACAACCACTCACACTCCGGCGGGAATGACTGCAGATTTTCCAAAAGATATTCCCACAAGAACTTAAGACCCTCAGCACACCCCTCGACCCAGGCAACGTCGTATACGCATGCGACCATCATCAGTTAGCTATCCAAACAAGAGGCGACCCCCCAAATGTGAGCGAGACCCCTCTAAAGGTCCGCAATGAGCTTCCCCTTGCCTGAGAGGTTATTCTGAAGGTCTACAAAAATCCTCTCCAGCTTCTATATCAGCCTGGTGTCCTTCTTCATCCTCTCCTTCAATTCTTTCCAACAAGATTTGTGCTTGGCCGACTTCTTATTGGCTACCTCCAAAGCTGAACAAGCAGCATCCAACTCCTGCTCCAACAATTCTTACTTTGCCCTCTCACCACTGGCACATCGCATGGCCATCCAGCTCATCGCAAAAAGCGTCAAGTTTTCCTCAACCACAACCTCCTAACTATCTACGATAAAAGCCACCAAGGAAAAGCAACCCTACCAGTAGAAAAGAAAAGTACGATAAGCCACCGTGATCAAAGAGCTGATAAAAGAAGGAAGGTGGAAGAGAATGAGATGGTAAACCTCATGGAATATCCCAGACAAGTATTTGACTGCTTGGCATATCACTTCTTCACGACGCCCTCCCGTGAGCCATTAGCATAATGGAGGGATGACCTCGATGGAGCTTTCTTGGCTGGTCTCCCACCCACCAAGGGACCAGTCGAATTATCCTGCACCTGACCTCCCACCCATCTCGATTGGGGAATCCGTACCCTTCGCGTCGCTGCTGACTTCAACATTTAGAAGGAACCCACTCGTCGATGAATGGTCAACCTTCTTTTGGATGTTATAGTCAGTGCTCCCATCAGTGACCAGGTCCGAGCTCCCCAACAACTCCAGAATCTCCACACCAATGTCAGTAGCCTCGCTGCTTCATTCATCGACCTCAAACAGAGGTACCGCAGAAGGCATGCCTGTCACGTCAACTTCATCCTCAAGAACATGCTCCCCCACAGTCGAGAAGGCTGTCAAGGCAGGTGCAGCTACAAGTCCAACACAGGGTAAGTGCCTACCCTTATCGACGTGTTTGAGGCCCCGAGCAGCCAAAGCGCTGTATAGTAAAGCAGCCAACCCCCTAATTAGTAGTGTCGAGCAGCTCTCAGCCAAAACTCTAGCCGTGGTGCCCCTCTTTAGCGACTCCAAGGGCCCTAAAGAGAAGTCCGAAGTAGTTTTCCTTGTCTATGACACAAACATTTCAGGATCATCAACTGGAGCAAGTATAACAATGTTTTCTTTCCTGTTAGTATTTGTACTTGTTAGACTTCCCTGGTGGCAGATGCTTGTATCTACTGATTGCTCATTATTAGAGATTCCAATCTCATTCTGAATGGTGACACAATCTCCAAGTTGTTCATTTTCTATTTCCTTGTTGCTCGATGACTTCTTTCTCTTTCCCCTTGATTTCCTAGCAACCTTAATAATGAAAAGACTTTAATTGATATTCTCATGGGGACAGCCTGGTGAAGTACCCCCGCTAAGCTTGGCAAGTCGACCGGGTGCACAATCTCAGTGGTGGCCAGCACCCGCCCCTCAGGAACTTAGGCCTCTAGTGCAAGATGGTTGTTTGCCTCAATGTCCTCTAGACGGTGTTTCTTCCCTTTAGTGGTAGCTAAGGGTGCGGAGGCAACTTCTGGACAGTGGAAGAGCCCTGATGGGCCGAGACAATCCCTGACCTAGGGCTAACTTTAATGGGAGAGGAAGATCTGCATATTCTCCTCCGGAAGAAGAACCTCCGACCAAATTTCGTCAACATGACTTTTCACCCACTCCGTGGCTATAGCAATGTGCTTCTCCTCATTCGGGGAGGGTGAGAAGTGAATAACCCTGTCTTCTGGTACTTCACCCCAAACTATTGGAATGGGGAGCTTGTAGTCTACATGGCCCTCGAGGGATCCAAACCTAGGGTTTGCATGGCCAATCCTTCACTTTACGGTACTTCATCTCTATAAAAACAAGAGGTTATTTCACCCTATAGTTGTAGCAATGACCATGGATATCCAGCACATTATGAGTTAGAAGGAACTCACGGCCAGTGAGATTGGCATGCTCGAGATGCGTACTTTGCAAGGCCTGGAGCCAGAGAACTCAACAGCTTGTTAGGTGCCTCCATACATTAGTGTGAAATTGCAATAGAGCCAAGCCAAGGAGATCCAACACCTCACGAACTAGCCGGGAGAAAGGCAACCTCAAGCCATTGGAAAACATGGTAGGGAAGAGAGCCACCTTAGAAGAATGGTCTCAGGCATCGACTGCCACTTCATTCAACCCCGGAATCTCAAAGGTTACAATGTTAGGGATATGGTAGACAGTGAGTATGTGCTCCAACATTCGACGGTCGACAATTGTGCTCATGCCACTACCGGCAAAGGGAGGACCAGTGTAGTTTCTCTTCGTAGGGGTCGTGAACTATGCAATCCTTTCTAAATCCATTGGAGGAGTAGGGAGGATAGTGAACAGTGAGTGGCAGAGGGAGTGGTTTAGCGTGGAAGAACCGGACAGAAAATTTACTATGAATGCAAATGATTAGCCGCTCCAGTTTATAAGCCAGAGGGAGAGAAACCGTTTCGGTGAGACACATGGTGAAAAGGTGAGAAGGGGTGGTTTGATTTCTGGGAAGCAGATACTATGAGCCAATGGGAAAGCAAAGAGGCATTCGATGTGATTAAAGAGACACCCACCATCGCCACCTTCGAGAAGCACGCCTATGGAAGGCTAGAGCCAGACCATCATTTGAGAAGTATCAAGGAGCCCTCTCAATCGTAAAGTTGTACCAACCCCTTAGTGTGAAGATAAGGGTATGGTGGCGAGAGAATTGAATTCCCATCAGTCTCACCCTTCGGAAATTAACAAGGTAACTATAAGGGAATTTTCCCTACATACCCTTGGGGCCAAGATGGGATGGCCACATGGGCAAAGGTTAGAACCCCAGGCCCAGAGGAAAAAAGGAGGGCCCATTAGACGTACTCGCGGGCTAGGTTCGAGGGGGTCACGATGGTCACCCAGCGCTTTGGGCAGCACCCAGCGTGAAGCAACGAGGAGCCCTTCAATCTCTAACACCACTTCATCGATGGACTAGGAGAGACATCAAGATGGCCACATCAAATATGAAACTGCGCCACATTAATGGTGCCTCTACCAAAGCACACCACATTTATGGCAATCCAACTCGAGCCAAGTGCCGCATTAATGGTGCAGCCGCTAAGAGACGCTACATTAATGAGACTGGACCAAAGGTCATAATGGGGACAAGGGACCCATAAGAGCAAAGAGGATCTGGCCCCTCTTCATAAACCAGTATAAATATCAATCCTCAGGTATGAGAAAAGTTCTCTGACTATCACTGCTCTTTACTTCAACGCTTTATTTGCTATCTTTTAAAAATCCTTACTAACTTTAGCATCAAAGGCTCCCCAGCCCCCAGGCTACCCTCTCGTAGCGTCAACCTTCTACAGTTTTACAGACCCATTACTAAAGACATACAAAACACGACATTAACAAAGGCATATATTAGTAGGGAGTAAAGTGTTACCCGGGTAGAATTTTTTCAAGTGCTCTGCATTCCAGGGATGGGACAATTCTTTGCCTTGGCTGTCCTTTAAGCGGTAGGACCTTGGCCTATGGCTGGCCACTACCCCTCCCAACGAGGCCCTAAATTGCCTTCTTCTTTGGTGGTGACTCTGTTATTCTTTAGGACCACATCCCCTATCTTGAAGGTTCTGGGCTTTACTCTCTTGTTTAAGTATTGCTCTACTTTTCTATTCTCATGTAGCATTCCAACCTCAACCATTTCTTCTTCTAGAAGTTCGAGAGATTCTTCCATAGCTCTGTTGTTTCGGGGCGCTAAGAAATGGAGAGTTCGGAAACTTAGCTGCCCCACTTCTACTAGGGGTACAACCTTGCACCCATACACCAGTGTGAATGGGGTTTCTCGAGTGGGTGTCTTTACTAAGGTTCTATACACACATAATACTCTTACAAATTCTTCCGCCCATTCCCCTTTCTCTTCTGTGAGTTTCTTCTTTAGAATTGCTAGTAATGCCTTATTTGTCATCTCTGCTTGCTCGTTTGCTTATGGGTGCCCCAGAGAGGAGTACTTGACTTATATTTTTAGCTCATTGTCGAACTGGCGCCCATTGTTTGAGACTATACTCTACGGGATGCCATATCGACAGATGATGTTCTTCCATAAGAACTTTGTTATAGCTTTGGTCGTTGTGGTTGCCAGCAGCTCCGCCTTTGCCCATTTGGTGAAGTAGTCGACTGCGACAATCATGAATTTTACCCACCCCTTTTCTAGGTGGGAGAGGTCCAACTAAGTCCACTCCCCATTGCGCAAACTGCCAAGGGGCAGTCATCGAGGTTAATTCCTCTAACACTTGATGCATTTCTTTGTATACTCCCAGGCGTCTTTGTATACTCCCAGGCGTTGGGCCAATAATACCCAGCTCTTATCGCCTTGCTAGCTAAGGCCTTCCCTCCCGAATGATTTCCACATATTCCTTCTTGTATTTCAACCCTAATATATTGTTCTTCTTATGGAGAGATGCAAGGGAGTAAGGGAGTCACAAAACCCCTTTTATAGAGAATCCCATCGATAAGCATAAACCTTGCCGCCTTCCTTCTTGTTTACCTTGCTTCTTCCTTACCTTCTGGGACTTTGCCATATCCAAATACTTGACTACGCATTTAGGGATGTCCGGGAGGGATACATCCTCCATCCCTAATGTTGTGCATGCCAACTTGTCTACCACTACTTATCTCCTCAAGATATTTAGGATATGCTAAAGTGCAAGAATCGGTCGCGTGCCTCCCAAACATGAGCCAGATATTTCTTTAACTTCTCACCCTTAGTGGCACATAACCCCCAAAACCTGGTTGGCCACCACCTGTGAGTCTAATTTTACATCCACCTCAGTTGCTCCCAATGTCGTGGCTATCGAAAGTCCTGCCACCAGCGTATCATATTCTACTTCGTTATTGGACGTCTTGAAGGTGAGGGTTGCCATGTAACGATATTACTAGCCTTCAAGACTAATTAAGTGGATTCCTATCCCTCTGTCAGCTTGACTGAAAGAGTCATCTATGAAAATAATTCATGGCTTCCATGTTAGAGTCACCACCGCCTCAACGGATTTCATCCCCATGTGTTCATATCATTTGGTATTCAGAGTTCGGTTTCCAATCACATTTGATTCTATCTTTTAATTTGTGCATCATTAATTCTAGAGTTTCATTGTTCTAGGGTTGCAAAAACAAAATGGGAGAGAGAGAGATAGAGAGAGAGAGAGAGGAGAAATTACTTTTTTTGTAGAGATTTTTTGTGCTGGCCTAAATTTGCATCATCTAGGGTTTCAAAATTTTATGGTTTCTTGCATCTTTGAGTTTGTCAATTGCTTAGAGTACCGTTTCAATTGTTTCCTTCTAATTCCTTGTCAATTGTTGTGTCTTTGAAATTAATTGTTTAATTTTCACAATTGAATACTCATGCTTATTATTCAAGAATTCAGATTGGTATTTGTTCCAGGTTTGAATTCAATATCTTTTTCGATTGTCCTATGTTTATTCAGTTAGTGAAAAGAAAAAGAAAAGAAAAGAAAAAATAGGAAAGAAAAGAAAAGGAGGTAGCATATTCAAAGGTTGCTACATAGTTACAACAAAATAGAAAGAAAGAAATTTGTTGATTAAGCCTTATTTTCAAAGGGGCTAAATCCATCATTCTAGTTGGTATCTTGTTTTGCAATTACTTTTTCCCTCATACAAATTCCTTGATTGTCGTGTCATTTGATTTATTCCTTGTTTTTTGTTCTTGTTTCTTGGATCTATTGCTGGTTGGAATAATACAAGGTTAAGTCTTGATTTAGTTCAACTAGTTCTTAAAGAACCTGAGCGAGAAAACTATTAAGGTAAAAGGCAAGAGAGTTTAAGATTATTATTGGGAAAAGCCCATTTAAGAGTGAAACACGAGTGGAGTATCATTATATGAGTGTAAACACGTAAGGATGTGTGTGAAGTTTTTACCACTAACATTCTTTTTGTGCAGCGCATTACGATATCTCATAAGAGTAACTCATCACCAAAGGAGTAGTAGATAATTCATTCTTTGTGTTGCGGGTCATACAACAACAGTTTGAACGGTTGGATTTGGTGTTGGGGGAAGTAAGTGATAGGATGGATCAACAAGATACAATGAGTAGAAATCTGCAAGAACACTCTAGACCATATAAGTTGTAATGGTTGAATGATTGTGGGAGGTTAGGGTAGATAAGAAAGTGCTAGTTTCTTTTTCAATTTGGAAATACAAGGATGAGGTGCTTTGTGATATAGTACCTATGCATGCCGGTCATATTTTGCTGGGAAGGCCGTGGCAGTGTGATAGGAGAGTGATCCATGATAGGTTAAGGGACATGTACAATTTTGAAAACGTTGGAAAAACAATCAAGCTTGCTCCTTTAACTCGAAAATAGGTCCATAAGGACCAATTGCAGCCAAAAAGTGAGATTGAGTAAAAAAGAAAGAGTGAAAGTGAGATTGAGAAAAAAAGAAATAGTGAGACTGAAAATGTGTGTGTGTGTGTGTGTGTGTGAGAGAGAGAGAGAGAGGGAGAAAAAAAAGGATGAGGCCAAAACATAAAAAAATAATAATAATAAAAAATAAATAGATAAAAGAAGAGAGGGTGAAAAAGAAAATAGCGAGGTAGCTGAGAGTAAAGAAAAAAGAATGGAGTCATGAGAGGAAAAAAAAGGGCGCCAAAAACTTGACTCACTCAAAAATGAGTAGCACTAATGCTCTCCCAAGTGTAGGAGGATAGCTCTGAGGATTCTGATATGACGGATACTGATGCTGAGGAGCACTCTGATGAAATGGTTGCTGTTGAGGTGGTGGGGACCGACCAGGTTGATCATTTCTCCATGAGAAATTTGGGTGATTCCTCCACCCCGGATTATATGTGTTGGAGAAAGGCTGATTCTGTGCTCTATTCACCCAGTTAGTTGATTGCATCTGCTCAGACCCACTTTCTTGAAATACTGGCATAATCGGGCAGTCTTGGGTCTTATGGTTTGAATCAGCACATATAGAACATGCCTCTGCTACTTTCACAGCCTTCACTTTTTCCATTTCCATGACCTCCAGTCTTCTAGTTAATGCAGTTATTCGGGCTTGAACATCAGTGTCCCCTTTAAGCTCGTATCTACCCCCTCCAGAAATAGCCCTCAGTGGCTGTGCTGTTAATGGAACTCGATCAGTACGAGTGTTCCACTGTTGCGCGCTCTCAGCAAGGTAGTCAAAAAATGATAGTGCTTCATCAGGTTCCTTGCTAAAGAACTCCCCATTGCACATTGTCTGAACAAATTGCTTGCATTCCGGAGTGAGGCCAGTGTAAAAATAGCTCACCAACCTCCAAGATTCAAAACCATGATGTGGACAGATGTTCATCAAATCTTTAAATTTTTCCCAACTGGCCTGAAAGGTCTCATCAGGTCTCTGATTGAATTGGCTGATTTGCTCTTGCAAAAATTGAGTTCTCTGAAAGGGAAAATTTTTTTGTAAGAATTCACGCTGCATATCAGACCAACTAGAAATAGAATTGGGTCTTAAAGAGTTAAACCAAATCTTCGCTTTATCCTTTAAAGAGAAAGGAAATAAACGAAGTCTAATGAACTCATCAGTAACAGCCCTAGTGATAAAAGTAGCACAAGCCAACTCAAAATCTGTTAAGTGCTGGTAAGGACTCTCAGAATCCATCCCGTGGAACTGAGGTATCACTGACATCATGCCATGCTTAATAGAGAAATTAGGTGCATTTTCTGGTAAAACAATGCATGAAGGTGTAGTGGTACGAGTGGGTTGCAAATAGTCCTTAAGAGTGCGTGGTGCAGGTGCAGCCATGTTTTCTGATTCAATTTCAATTTCGTCACCTGACTCACTCAAAGAAAAGACAGGCGAGCTATCTATCTCCAAGCTGTGTATACTACTCTCAACACTCGATGTGACTCTAAGCAACCTATTTGAACTGTCTCTTACCCATGACATGAAACATCAGTTTAGAGAAGCATAAAAAAAATAACGAGTTTAAATTCAAGTTAAATCTACTTTCCCCGGCAACGGCGCCAAAAACTTGACTCACTCAAAAATGAGTAGCACTAATGCTATCCCAAGTGCAGGAGGATGTCGTGTAATAATTAGGAATAAATTCCTAGATCGTCTCCTCAGGGAAAGTTACTCAAAAATTAAACTCGTTGAAAAAGTGTGAAAAACTTCACAAAGAGAAAAAAAAACAGATGGTATGTGCAATGGATGGAAGAGATTACTAGTCATGGACTAGATTCATATTTTTAGATTTTTGAGTGTCGAAATGGAATGTAAATGATTAATAGATTTAAATTCAGAAATTAATAAAACTAAATTAAGAATTTAAACTAGATTAGAAAGTAATTGACAAACATGCACTGAATATTGAAAAGCCCCAAAATCAAGGTTCAACACAAAGTTATGAAAATTAAATAAACATTGTCTATAATAAAATACACGAAAATAGCACAAGAACATAAAAGTGAAAGAGAAGATAACAAATAAATAAAGATGCTCTACTCCAAAGAAAATAAAAGAGAAAAGTATCCGAAAGAAAATAAACGCTGAACTGAAAAGCAATTAAAATGCTGAACGGAACAAGGAAATGTAAACAGAGAAGAAGAACAGTAAGAATGAAGAAAAATTATCTCCAACGTAAAAATGAAACATGAACCAAATAAGAACAACAACGTGAAAAAAAATAAAATAACTCGCCGTATTCAACAAGGTCTGGAACTCTCCTAAAAATAAACTAAAACTCTACTCTACTGCACCTTCGTCTAAACGAAAACAAGAAGAATAAAATAAGCCGTCTCTCTAAACGAGAAGAAAAGAAATAAAATTCAAGACTACCCTACTGCTATGGAAACGAAAAAAAAATAAAGAAACTCCGTCTAAAACTGAAAAAGAAAGAAAGAAAAAATAAATTACTTTGCTACCTCTAGCTAAACGGAAAAATAAGAAAATGACATGTTAAAACATGAAAGCTACCGAAAAAAAAATTGCATGGAATGAAAACAGAAAATAAACATTGCTCCACGTAAACTGCAGAAAAATCAAATAAAATGAAGTGCTGCCGAATGAAATAAAATGAAACTGAAATGAAACTGAAGCTCAAATAAAATGAAACTGAAGCTGCCGAATGAAATAAAATGAAACTGAAGTGAACTGAAGCTCAAATAAAATGAAACTGAAGCTGCCGAAAGAAAGAAAGGAAATGAACACTGAACGAAGAAGGAAAGAAAAACTAAAAACTGCTGTCTTTAACAAAGTCTGAAGCAAACGAAAAACAGGAAAAGAAACCAGCAAAACAAGCTTCTGCTGCAACGCTCTAGTGCAGAGTAAATTCTGTGTGTCCTTAAGCTTCCAGCCCCTTAGTTTTATAGGGTCTGCATGTGTGTTTGCTGCCGTGATTTCAGCTTGTTTTCCTACTGTTGCAAGTTGCTGCTGTCCAGGTTTTATTTCCATCCGTGAATGATGCTGTCCAACTTTTCCTGCATGTGTTTCTGCTGCTGTTTTTCACTTTCTGCATGAGCTTCTTCAGTTTCTGCATGTGCGTGAGCTGTGTGCTGCATGTGTTGGTTANGAGCTGTGTGCTGCATGTGTTGGTTATTTCTTTCTGTGCTCGGATTGATTTCCAACCATGAGTTCATTTCCTTCTGCATGTGCTGTCAACTTCCGTGAGTGGCTTTTTATTTTCTGCATGTGTGCTGCTTTTCTTCTGCATGTGTGAGTGATGTTTTCTGCAGGTGTTGTCCAACGTTTCTGCATGTGTGCTACTTCTTCCGTGATTGATGCTGTCTAAAGATTGGTTTTTGCATGTGCTGCCCGAGTGTCCATGGATTTTCTGCATTGAGGTGCCGTGAGAGACTTTGCATTTGTGCTTGACTTTTCTTTGTTCTCTGCATGTGTATGTGTAAGCTGTCCATGTTTTATGCTTCTGCCGTGGGTTGCTTTTCACTTTATTTTCTAATTTCTGCACGTCTCTCTTCTTCCAATCAATTAAGCACCTACTCACTTTAATTTCAGCACGTCTCTCTTCACTCCCACACATCTCCTACCCTTCTATTCACCAATCCTGCTAGTCAACACCAACTCTCTCTACTTACCCACTCTCCTATCTCTTTCTCTCCTCTTGCTCCCTTTCTTTGACCGATTCTCTCTTTTTATTCTAGCAAATCCTCGGTCACCAAGAGAAAAAATAAATCACCACCAACTCCACCACGTTCTCTCTTCAATGAATCACATACGGAAACTCTCAACTTCTTTCTAATCCAACCACCCTTTTTTATTTTCTTGTGCAACTCTCACCAATCCAAATCAAGACATTTTAGCCAACATCAAATAGTTCCAACCGGATCCCATTTGAATTTTATTCAAGCTGAAAATATGAAGAAAGAAATAACACTCAAAAATAAATATCAAAAATATGTTATATATTTGAAGAGATATTGCCCAATTATATCATAGTTATAAAATTAAGCATAAACATGATATTAATCAATTTAAAAATTACAACTTGAATTTATGCTTATTAACTATTTTTCCATTTAAAACCAATAATAATGTCATGAGGAATTTAAAATACATTGGTTTTAAATAGTTAAAATATGCAATATCTCAGCTCAATCAACAGCCTGTAGAGAGAAAAGGAAAAACAAAAGTAAATTTTTATACTAAGGCGAGTTTTAATACTAACGAACTTAACGAATCTTTGCCTAGTGTTGTTGTCTCTTTGTTGCAGGGATATAAGGTCATGT
The DNA here is from genome assembly GCA_011037825.1 of Carya cathayensis. Taxonomy (NCBI): domain Eukaryota; kingdom Viridiplantae; phylum Streptophyta; class Magnoliopsida; order Fagales; family Juglandaceae; genus Carya; species Carya cathayensis. The sequence continues at coordinate 1,462,252 of QGSO01000356.1, read as the reverse complement.
TGCCTAACGATGTGCTTAGTGGATTGTCACTTATTACAGGAATAAAACATCAAAGTGACTTTGTAACAGCATTAGAGACTTGGCAACATCACCTTTGGCCAAAAGAATTTGTCATACCTACCGAACATGAGTCCTTGAAGCACCTGAAAGGAAAAGATAAGTTGAATAGAAGGTATGCTCTTATCTTTATTTTAAATGCAAAGTTATTGAGATTTGAATATGATAAGAAATTATATGCTAATAATGATGAATTTGCCAATGTGTATGGAGTATGTGAGAAAGTATTGTTTGGTAAGTTCTATAAATTAGATTAGTACTTGTTTAGAGATAATAGATTTTGTGTGCCTACTAGTGTTATGCGTGATAGACATGGAGGTAGTTTGTTGGGTAACTTTGGTATAAGGAAGATTTTAGACGTATTACATGAGCACTTTTGGGAGTATTATTTGCCATTTATAGAGTTTGCAAATAATTGGAGTGTTCATTCTACTACCAAATTTTTACCTTTTGAAATTGTTTATGGGTTTAATCCATTTATTCCTTTAGATTTAATGCCTTTATCTGTTGATGAAAAGACTAGCTAAAATGGAAAAAATAAGGCAGAGTTACCTATTGAGAAAATTAATGAAAATGCATATAAAGTACATCTTCCAAGTGAGTATCATATTTATGCTATTTTCAATATTTCTGATCTTTTTCCCTTTGATGTAGATGAAGATTCGAGGTTGAATCTTTTTTAAGAGAAGGGGAATGATGTGTACCAAGGTGGACCAAGTTTTAAAGATCCTTAACAAGTTCCAGATGGGCCAATTACAGGATCAAGAGCTAAAAAGATCAAGGAAGTTATGCAAGCGTTGGTGCAATCCACTGGGGACGAAACTAGCAAGACTCCAATATTCAAGATGGGCTTGAAGGAAGAACCATTTTTTTTTCATTTGATACAATCTATAGAAAAGTGTAACATGACTTAGAGTTATTACTTAGGCTTATTGTTATGATTATGAGATTGAGGCTTTGGACTTGTTAATTCATTAAAATGGCTTTTTTATTAGACATAGGAATTAGTCTACAAAAATTAAACTTGAGGATGCTTGACCCACATATGTCTTATATTTTAATAACTAGGATTTTAAGGAAAAGTTTTTAATGTAAACAATAGAGGGGACGCCCATCCATGGGCAGTTTGGGAAAGTATGTAATTTCAGCTAGGGTTTAGTTTAGAAAGGTCTTTAATTTCGGCCAAGGGTATTTTGGGAAGACTTTTATTTTATTTGGCCTAGGGTTTTTGGGGGATTGCGTATTTAAGTTACTGTAGTCGCACCTTTGGAAGAAGTTTATGAAGTTCGATGAATATTTTTTTCATTGTGAGTTGAATTTATCTCCTCTTATTCTTGAATGAATGTTTGAATTTTTCAAGAGCAAATCACAACTTTTGTGGCGTTCTTCCTTGTAATCTAGGTTCTTGAAATAAGTTCTTCAACGGGTCTAGATTTCCTATAATCTAGGTTCTTGAAACAAGTTCTTCAATGGGTCTAGATTTTCCATTGGCTTGATTTGGCTTTCTTGGGTTGGTTTTCAAATTGATTATGGGTTCAAGGGATTTCATTCCCATGAGTTCATATCATTAGTGCCTTAGTGATGGTTATTACTTAGTACTTAATAGACTAATAGTATTAGTTGGAACTTGGACTTTAGTAATTAGTATATAGTTAATAGTTTCTATTCATAAATCTTTTTTTCTAGTTTTTTAATATATAAATATAGTTGTAGTTAAATTTTTGGCCCAAAACATGTTTGAATGTGTTTCTAGGCCATTTTGAGCCCAGATAATCAAAATTGGTCAAAGGCCCACACTACAAGGAATATCACCATTTCAGGCGTTTTGTGATTTGCTGAAAAAAAAATCGTTGGGAAATCCATTTAATTACAACGATTATGCAATTGCTGTGGAAATATCGCGCAGTTTGGGCTGAAAGGTGCGAATCAACAATACAATCAATTTATTGCGGTGCTTTTTAGATTATTGTAGTGACTTTGGGCATTGCAAAAATGTATGGGCCTCCCGATGTGGTAAAATCATCGGTATTATAGTTTTTTACGGCGATTTTAATCTACAGTACTGTCATAAAAACCCTCTTTTATTTTCCTTCGTGCCTCGACATTTTCTCCTGCATCTTCAACCCTAATTGACTATAGGGCTCCCCATTGCCCATTCCCCATTCACGAACAATGATCTGTGCAAACTTCTTGGTTAGTCAGGTTTTCCCTTTTGACATTCTCCAATGAATATCGACGTCCCAAGGCCACCACCTTCCATTGTCTCTAACAGGAATGATAAAAAAGTTGCAGCTAATTTTCACACAAAACTCTTCGTGGGTTAGGGTTTCTAAAACTATCATGGCTTAGATAAGTTAGGGTTTTACGTCCGGTACCCTTAATGTACCCTTAATCTAGTTGTATGGCCATTTATTTGTTCTTATGTGATTTGTGCAACACTTGGAGGAAGGGCTCTAGATTGGCTGTCTATCTGAACACACGTTGGCATCTAGGGTATTCCTCCATCAATTTCCTTCTAAATCCCATATTACGGGCATTGTCACAATTTTATTGAAGGTATTGCATTTCTAAAATAGGATTTCTGTGAATCTGATTTAGATAAGCATTTAGTTGCTCTTTATCTTCTTATAGACCTTGTATTCATATATTTTTTTAGGCCGGAGTTTTAGCATGCTAAAACTAGGAAAAAGGAAAACATAACAAATGACACAGACGCACAACTCTTGATACTAATGCTATAAAGGAAGAAGTTGCTTTTTGTCACAATGGGGTTTTGAGTCTTATAAGAAAGGAAATGTTTTGGCCCATATCAGAGTTGATTAATTGGGCGGCAACTCATTGGCGCCTAGGAGGGAAACTTAGGGACATAAGGGTAAAAAACACAAAGCAACTGAAGCTAACAAAAGTAAAACTAGAAATTAAAGTGTTTGGCAACTTTGATTTGACAGTTGGAAAGACTTATATGATATCTGAGTTTGGTGATCCCAGTGATAGTCGATTTCCTTCATGTTGCTATCAACTAGAGAGTTATCAGTCTGTGCTCCTCATATCTCTGTTCATGGTCTTCAACTCTCATAGTTGGCAATCTGAGCCTTCATCTCTATTTTGTTCATGGTCCTCATTTCTCTAGCTTTGTGCGAGAATATAACCTAGTCTCCTTCCACATATGCGCTGGTACTGGTAGTTGGTGGCTGAAGGAGTAAGGGTGTATATTTATGGTTTGTGTTTGGTGATGGTGTTTCCAGGTGGGGCAATTTATTACCTTCCTTCCAGGTTTAGTACTTTCTATCCAGGTATGATCTGTTTTAGGCCTGCAACCCAACCTGGGCTAGTCGGGTTTACACTCGAAACCATGTATTTACAGTGATAAACTGACATGATCCGACCCAAACAAAATGAAACCGGGTCAAACCCATATAGCTCGAGAATAAGAAGAAGAAGAAAAAACTGCTTTCTGCGATCTGAATCTCAGATCTACCATCATTTTCAATCTCAAGTTGATGAAGCCTCCCATCGCTGCCGAGTCCTCTCCTGCACAACGGAAACCACCACATGTGAAGCCTTCGAGTAACCAACCATCTCTAATTTTATGCATGAAAAAATAGAGTATTTATGGTGCTCTCAACCATTTCTCGACAGTGGCCTAGGACACCGCTGCCTCCATCTGCAGAAGGGCCTCCATCAAAATGAACCCAAGTAGTAGAAAGATCCACTGACCTCATTGTTCTTATTCTGAAGCATGAGTTTGAACTCAGCGATCTCGATCTCCTGCTCCTTGTTCAAACACAGAAGCTCTCTCTCGCTCGTCAGCTCCATCTCCAAAGTCCTCGTGTTTCCCTTTACCTCCGTCAACGCCTTCACCTCCTTCTTTTTATCAAATGACTTCGCTCCCTTCCCACTCCCATTCTTATTCCCGAACAGTTTCTTATGTAGCCCCGTGAAGCTAGCCCCCTTCCTAGCGGTCTTCTTCAGGTCCTCGACGATTGCGTCCGATGGAATAACCAACGCCATCCTGTTCACTGCCTTAGATTTCGACGAAGAGAGAAGTGAAAAATATGCAGATGGGGGCAGGGGCTAGGGTTCGATGTTGAAGGGAAAGTGAAGAAAATTATAGCGAGTTTCAAGTGATGGCCCGACGTTCATCGGGTCCGATTGGTTCAAAACTGACTTTCTATGTAAACTGACTTTTTCAGATTGGATCTGCACGGGTTACACGGGTTGATCGGCCCATCGGGCCTTTTGCACAGGCCTAATATGGATAGTGACTCTCAACTACATTATTATTTTACAAATATCTTATTCTAACAAATAAAACAAATTTTTCTTCCAAGTATTTTTACTTTTTCTCATGCTCATATTTGTTATAATTGAAATTTGAATAAAATGTCAACGTACATTGATATGCAAAGGTTGTTTGGATATAAGAAGTTTCTCAACTTATTTCATCTTATTTTATTTAATAATTAAAATTTTTTTAAACTCCCATACATATTAAATATAATAAATAATTCAATTTTTTCAAATCACAAAATAAAAATAATATTAAAAATTAATATTCTAACAATATTTTATTCAATTTTTAACTTTTATCTAATCTTATCTTATCTCAACTCACTATCGATTTCTTGAGAAGGTTTAAGGGTAAGAGAATATTGTTCATAGATCATCCTCTCTCTCTAGGTTTCTATGGCGATTGTCGAGGTGTGCTTCATTGTCTTCGTACAATTTCATATATTTTCTTTTCTCGTATGGGGAGTGTGACTCACCGTAAGCATGGATAGTGAGTTACAGGAGAAGTATAAATGTTTGTCGTTGACAAAGTATGAAAATGTTAAGGTGGGGGTGGAGATGGAAAATTTGGAAGATTTGAATCTGCGTGGTGGCAAATGCTTGGTGATGTCTTTGTTCATGGAGAAGCATTTCAATTGGGATGCGTTTAAGAGTACAATGTGGAAGGCATGGCATCTGGTAAAGAGTGTTCGGTTCCAGGATCTCAGTTGCTGTTTGGTTTTGGTTGAATTTGAGGATCTTTGTGATTAAGAGAAGGTGGTGTGTAAAGGCCCTTGGTCTTTCAATAAGCATTTGGTCTTGATGAAGGAGGTGGATTATAGTCAACAGGTCCATAATATAAAAATTTATGATGCTCAATTTTGGGTTCAGCTTCATGATCTCCCGCTTAGGGCCAGGAATGCTTATGTGGGAAAGAAGGTTGGTACTAAAATAGGTAGAGTTGAGGAAGTGGATTTGGATGAGGGAGAGTTGGCTTGGGGAGATTTTATGCGTTTTTGTGTAACACTAGATGTTACTCAGCCTTTGCTGCGAGGAACAAAATTTGCATTGGGGGAGGATACTCCAGTTTGGGTTCATTTCACTTACGAGCGCCTTCCAAATTTTTGCAGATGCTTGGGGCATGATGATAAGGAGTGTATGAGATGACCGTCGGAGAATATGGAGGAAGTATCGTATCCCTATGGTGCGTGGTTGAGAGCTTCCTCTTTTAGTGACAGAATTAAAGACAATGAAGCTTGGAATTGTGATAAAAATAAAAATAAAAATAAAAAAAGTCATCTTTTAGGGCTGGATCATCGGCGGACAGTGGTAAGGTTGTGGGTGGTTCATCGCAAGTAGGTGGTTCATCGGAGTAGGGTGGAGGAAAGGCTATTACAGGTGACAACAATGTTTTAATTGTTGAAATAGATGAGTTGGTTCTGTTGAACGTTTCAGAAAAAAAATTTATGGCAGTAGAGATGGAGGCGAAAAGGGTTGAAGAAGATCAAGAGGATTTGATGGAGTCGTTACTGAAAGATGACAATCAATATGAATTTGTTGAGGATACAGTCAACAAGATGCTAGGCAGATTTGTTTAATGGGCCTGTCAAGGGAGTTTGAACTGAGGCTCAAAAATTGTCTTCGGGCTGTAAAAAGCCTGATGGGCTTGTTGGTAGAAAGTGGAAAAAGTTGTCAGTTTTGGAGTCAAAGCCTCTAACAACTAGGTCTCAATGGTTACAATCATCTCAGAACAGAAAGAGAAAGGTTTCTACTGGTGAACTCCTTTATGAATCGGGACCTTTGAAACGAAGCATTGCGCATGGATTAATTGAGTAGAGGGTATTGGCGGCAGCTGTTGAACAGCCCTGCCATAACCAATGAAGGTCCTTAGATGGAATGTTCGTGGGCTTGGGAACTCACGTGGCATTTGAACCCTCCATGATTTAGTAAAGAGGAAAGCTCCCAATATCTTGTTTCTTCAAGAAACAAGATTGACAGCACGTGAATTTGAGGTATGTAAATTTCGGTTAGGTATTTCAAATTTTTTAGCTGTGGATTGCTATGTTCGTAAGGGGGGGATTGCTTTGCTTTGGAGAAGGGAAGTAGAACTATCTGTTTTAAACTATTCGCATAATTACATTCATGCTGCTATAGAGTCTGATGTTAGGGATGGATTGTGGTTTCTATTTGGAATTTATGGGCATCTTGAAGTGGCACAAAGGGGTCAAACGTGGGATTTGATGCGAAGGCTATATGCTCAGAATGGGGATCCGTGGTTAGTTATAGGGGATTTTAATGAGGTGTTGCATCGCCATAAAAAGTGGGAAGGTAACCCTAGGCCTGAGTGGCAGATTACAACTTTTAGAAATGTTGTTGATGAGTGTGAATTGAAGGATTTGGGTTTTTGGGGTCAGAAATACCTGGAGTAATCGCAAGGGAGGTGAGCATTGTATTCATGAGTGATTGGATAGGGCTCTTGCTAATTTCCAGTGGAGATCTCGTTTCCCTTTTGTTTTTGTTGTACGTGGTTTAGTTGCATACTCAAACCATGTTCCTTTATGGGTTAATATTGAGAATGAGGTGATTTCTAAAAAGCCAAAGAAATAGTTCAAATTTGAGTCGATGTGGGTTGGGGAATATGTCTGTGAAGCGATTATTAAATCTACTTGGAGAAGGGATGCATCTGGTGGTAGTATGAATGATGTAATGGGCTTGAAAAAGGAATGTGGGGTTCAATTAAATTATTGGAGTAAACATTCTTTTGGGAATGTTCAAAAGCAGTTGAATTTAGCCAGACAGAAACTAGCTTTTTTGCATTAGTGTGATCCTATGGAGGAAGATAGGGAGGCTCAAAGTAGGGCTCGTGATGAGGTACAAAAATGGCTAGAAATGGATGGATTAATGTGGAAACAGAGATCTAAAGTATTGTGGTTAAAAGAGGGTGACTCAAATTCAAGATATTTTCATATGAAGGCTTCTCAGAGGCAACGAAAGAATAGGCTGGTGAGGATTAAAGATGGCAATGGTGACTGGCATACTGGTGAGCAGAGAGATCAGATTATTGTTGACTATATTGAGGATCTTTTCAAAAATTCAAATCCCACGGGTTCTTTTGAGTTTTTAAGACCATTGGCTGGTAAAATTACAAGATCATTGAATGAAGATCCAAGTAAGATGTATACTGAAGCTGAAGTTGATGCTGCATTGGCACAAGTGAATCCTCAAAAAGCTCCAGGGCCAATTGGGGATGTCAGCTTTTTTCTATCAGAAGTACCATTTGGTGGGGCCTTCAATCACTTGGGTAGTACTCAATGCTTTGAACTCAGGTGTTTTCCCCACTAATCTCAATCATACAAATATAACCCTAATTCCCAATAAAAATTCTCTTGAATCAGTAGCTGATTATAAGCCTATTTCTTTATGTAATGTGGCTTATACGTTAATTGCTAAAGTTGTAACTAATAGGTTGAAAACTGTTTTACCTTCTGTTATTGAGGAAAGTCAAAGTGCTTTTGTGACGGGTTGTTTAATCATGGATAATGTACTCATTGCTTGTGAATTGATTCACTATCTTAAGCACAAAAGGAAAGGGAAAAAGGGTTTTATGTCAATTAAGTTGGACATGAGTAAAGCATACGATCAAGTTGAGTGGACGTTCATTAAAGATGTTATGACTATCATGGGATTTGAGAGGGCATTTATTGATTTGATTATGTTTTGTGTCAGTTCAGTTTCTTTTTCTGTATTAGTCAATAGGGAGCAAAAGGGACCTATTATTCCAAGTAGGGGATTGAGGCTCTTATTGCTTTCTTCTTTGTAATGAGGGATTGATTGCTCTGTTAAAGGAAGCTGGGGTGAGGGGATAGATTTCAAGGATTAAAGTTTGTAAAGGAGTCCCTAACATTAATCATCTGCTTTTTTGCAGATGATAGTTTGATTTTTTGTAAGGCCGAAGTGGAAGAGAACAGAAGGTTACAAGTCTTGGTAGATGTTTATGAGAGTGTGTTGGGTCATAAAATAAACAAGGAGAAAACTTCCATGGTGTTGAGCAGTAATGTGGCAAGGGAAATGAGGGAAGAAATTGGGCTATTGTGGGGGCAATGGGGAGTTCCAACTATATGAGAAATACCTTGGTTTACCACCAATTGTAGGTAGGGAAAAAAAGGGCTTTCTAATCCATAAAATAGAAAGTATGGTAGAAATTACAAAGTTGAAAGGAAAAGTTGCTTTCACAAGGGGAAAAGGAAGTGTTATTGAAAGCTGTAGCTCTTTCCATTCCCTCATATGTGATGAGTTGTTTTCTTTGGCCATGTGGATTTTGTTCTGAGTTAGAGGGTCTTATGGATAAATTTTGGTGGGGCCAAAAGCAAGATGAAAGGCGGATTCATTGGGTGAGATGGAGTAGTATGTGCTAGAGGAAATCAGAAAGGGGAATGGGTTTCAAGGATCTTAGGACTTTTAATCTTTCACTTCTTGCTAAGCAATGGTGGAGATTAATTCAAGATGATACTTCTCTATTTCATAAATTGTTTAAGGCTAGGTATTTCTCATCATCAAGCTTCTTTGAGGCAAGACTGGGTCATTGTCCTTCATTCACATGGAGAGGTATATGGGAAGCTAGGAGATGGTTACAAGAGGGATGTAGAAGGAGGGCAGGTGATGGAAAAGAAGCACAATTATGAACTAAAAGATGGATACCAGATTATAAGGCTCTGGTTGGTGAAGGCTTTGAAGTTTCTGAGAATAACGAAAATGATGTGGTGGAGAGTTTGTTTGTTGTAAATCAGAGATGCTAGGATATGGGACTGCTTAGATCTCTCTTCAATCCAAATGTGGTTACAGCAATAAGTAAGTTGATGATAGGGCTAGAAAATACAGTTGATAAGTGGATTTGGAAGCATGAAAGGAATGGTAAGTTTACAGTTAGAAGCTGCTATCGGTTTATATCAAACCACCTGAGGGCTAGCTTGGCAGAGAATTCAGAGAGGGGTACACAACAAGTTGTTTGGAAGGCCTTGTGGAAATTACCAGTGCCAAGTAAAATTAAAATATTTACATGGAGAGCATGTAAAGATGGTCTTCCAACAAAGGCAAGTCTTATGAAGAAAAAGGTGATAACTGAAGCAAAGTGCAGTTTCTGTGAGCATCCAATGGAGGATTTAAATCATGCTGTGTTTAGCTACAATGTTCTTCAAGATTCTTGGAAGAAGTTTAGTCCCAATTTGCCTATGACCCCGACTGTTAAATTCTTTGATTTAGTGTCTCAAATTTGTGAAAGGAAGGATTATGAAAGTTTGGCTATGTTTTGTTCTCTGTCTTGGGGATTTTGGTATTGAAGGAACAAGCAAATCTTTGAGAATGTGGTTCTGCCCATAAAACAAGTTAGTGAACATGCCATTGACCTTTTGAGAAGGTTCAATTCCGTAAAGGGACAAACTCCTATACAATTGAAGAAACATCTCAGATGGTGTCCACCTCCAACTGAGTACTTGAAACTCAATACTGATGTGACTTTGTTTTGTGACCTTAAGAAGACTGGTATTGGGATGATTTTAAGGGATGATAAGGGTGAAGTGCTTATGGCAGCTAGTAAGGTTGAGAATGAAGTGGACAACCTTGAAATTATTGAACTCCTGGCTGTGTTTTGAGGGATGCAGATGTGTGTTGGTAGGTCTATCATGAATCTCATTGTGGAATCTGACTATTTGCTGCTTGTTGATTCTTTGAACAAGAATAATATGCTTGAGTTTGAACTTGGAGCTCTTTATGGTGAAGTTATGAGACTAAAAGCTAGTTTTGCTTCTTGTTATTTCACACATGTAGTTAGGAAGGGTAACTCAGTAGTACATAGTCTTGCACAATATGTTTGGAATGTTGAGAATATTGAAATGTGGGAAGCTTGTATTCCAAACTTCTTTCTCAAGGCCTTTGGCTTGATAAATGACTGTAATCTTTGTTATCTTCAATGAAGTTGGCTTTTCTATATATATATATAATAAAAATAATAAAAAAACCTCACTAACCAAATCTCCCCTCAGTGCAAAGTATGTTACTGAAGACAATTCCAGATACATGTACAAATTTTGGGTGGGAAGTCTCGTACATTTTTCTTAAAAAGAATAAATAGAACCTAAAAAAAAGCGAATTCTTTTTTTCACACGGGTCTAATTACTCTTTCTTAATGAAATTACACGAGACTTGCATGGAAATCGCACATATGATTAGCCATTTCTTCTTTCTTTACATGTAACTTACACGAGAAGGGAGGGGAGATCTACCCTCCAAGCTGGCTAGCCATTTCTTCTTCTTCTTTTTATTATTGTTTTGATACATTAATTATTATAACTTATATTTGAAAATTAGATCATAGCTAGGTACCAAATGAGGTATAAATTGAAGAAATATTTTATGCTCAAATCGGTGTGTAGAGCACACCTAATAAATTAAATGCTTATGTGATATAATTTAATTTGGAAGATAATTTTAAGTTTTAAATGTTACAATTTAAGTAATGTAATAATATATTATTCATACCGACTAGAGAATAGAGTAACTCTGTATGCGCTCCTAGTACTTTAGTAGCTAATATGGGAAAAAAAAAGTAAAAGCTATAAAATGATCAGAAAAATGAGGACAATAAATTTTTCTTACCCACAGCCACAAATGTTGGCCAAAGATTAAGAAATTAGAAATGGTATTTGTAGTCATATACAAAGTATGTAAATATAACGCTTTTTTTTAAAAAAAGTGAGTAAATATATGAAAAATATTAATTTTTTAATTGTAAACTGCACTCTTTTTAAAAAGAAATGTGTAACACTTGTACAACTCATTACTATATCTAGCATCATTAATACAACCAGTTGATACAATAATGCGAATATAATGGAATATTGTTACATGAGCACGATTGTTAACAGTACGTTGAAATGCACTGCAAATCACATTAATCCTGAATTGGTTGTTGCGTGGGAAGATTCCCTTCCTTTCTTTTTCACGAAGCTCCACAAAATAAAGACATGAATTAGGTTCTTTTCAAAAAAGAAAATTGTCCAAAAAGGATAGATCAGTGGAGTGGGGCATGCATCATATGCTTCACGCTGCTGATTACAGGAGCATGTGCGCCACATGCAATAATGGTAATGAATTAGTGATCAATTGTAACTCATGAAGTAGATCTATATGATGATGATGATAGATGAATGTATATATGCTTGTAGTTAGGATGACTACAAGAAAACTGTTTATTTGTGGCCACTTATTTCTTGTGAAAATGATTATTTCATATTGAAATGACCCGGTTGTCTAAAAGGTGTAATATTGGATATCTAGCTATATCTTTTTTCATAACATAGACTGACATTCAACTAGATATTGTTAAGAAGATGCCTGATTTAAGAGTCTTCCACACTACTGGCCGTAACTAAAAAAGTCTTAGTCCTTTCATTAACATGAATATACAATTATTATAAGAAGAATAACGTTTTTTTTCGTGATCAAGTATTTACGATAAAAATTATTATTTTCTATGAGAATTAACTCATTCTATATATATAAATATACATGTACACACACTATGAAGTTAATATATCTACCGAGTTATAGAATGAGTTAACAAGTCACATGAAACATATATGTATACAATAAAAGACAAACGATTCGGAATACAATGAAACAAAGTATAGTACTATACTTCATAATCGTTTATTGGATAGATCCAATGAAGTTTAGTCAACCTCTCATACCTGATATTTATTTGAAGACTCCTTTAAAAATACTTTTAAGGTTCGGTTTGGTAGTAGAGAATTTTGAGATGAGAATTTTGAGTTTTAAGATGAAATATTAAAATATTATATTTTAATATTATTATTGTTTTGGGATTTGAAAAAGTTAAGAAAAAGTTAAATTATTTATTATATTTTGTATATGAATTTAAGAAAATTGTAATGATGAGATGAGAATTTTGAATTTGAGATGAGAATTTTTATGTGCCAAACCGTAATTTCCATCCAACAATTGTTTGTCTCCGTATGAAATACTCCATGTATTATTCCCATATATATATATATATATATATTAAAAGAGTTTTACCAACCAGTTTCATACATCACACACCATACTGGTTTTGATTTTTTTTTTTATTCTTGTTAAATTAATTGAATTCTTCTACTCATTATCCATACAATACATACTTGCTAAGGAAAAAAAAATTAAAAAATTAAAAATTAAAACAGGTGTACATGTGATGTAGAGATGACGAGTATAATTTTTCATATTAAAATCATGTGCATATACTAAAATCTTGATATTTAATAATAATGGTACTAGATAATATATGAAGAAATGATACTTGCAGTCGTGAGTGTGTAAGCGCCACAATTACTTTAAAAAAAGTGAACTAATACAAGATTCATATGAAAATAAAATTAATTTTTTAATAATAGACATCACTCTTTTTCAAATTAACTGAATGACGCTTGCATAATTTACGACTGTATATAATATTACTCTAATATATTTCGATTGTGTATTTAAAACGTTCTTAACAACCCACCTTGAAAGATATTTGTAGTCATATACAAAGTGTGTAAATATCACATTCTTTTTAAAAAAGTGAGTAAATATATGAAAAATATTAATTTTTTAATTGTAAACTTCACTCTTTTTAAAAAGAAATGTGCAGCACTTGCACAACTTATTACTATATCTATCATCATTAATACAACCAGTTGATACAATAATGCGAATATAATGGAATATTGTGACACATGAGCACGATTGTTAACAGTACGTTGAAATGCACTGCAAATCACATTAATCTTGAATTGGTTGTTGCGTGGGAAGATTCCCTTCCTTTCTTTTTCACGAAGCTCCACAAAATAAAGACACGAATTAGTTTCTTTAAAAAAAGAAAATTGTCCAAAAAGGATAGATCAGTGGAGTGGGGCATGCATCATATGCTTCACGCTGCTGATTACAGGAGCATGTGCGCCACATGCAATAATGGTAATGAATTAGTGATCAATTGTAACTCATGAAGTAGATCTATATGATGATGATGATGATGATAGATGAATGTATATATACTAGTAGTTAGGATGATTGCAAGAAAACTGTTTATTTGTGGCTACCTATTTTTTTGTGAAAATGATTACTTCCTATTAAAATGAGTATGTTTTTATAATAAATAGGCATTTTCATTAGAAATAATCTGTCTCAAATGCTTGTTTTTCTTATACTAGATATGAGTCGATATGATCGGTGGCTATATTTAAGTTTAAAAAATAATAATATTTTGTTGAAATGTTATTTAAAGTTCGGTTTGGTAAGTAAGATAAAAATTTTGAGTTTTAAAATGAAATATTAAAATTTCATCCCAAAAGAGCTTTTCTATTGTAGTGAATAGCGCTATTAATTTAGACATCGAAGATATCATCAGGATATACCTAGTATTGTTTTTCATAGATAGAAAATGCTGCACGAAAGAAGGCATGATGGTTCTAACTGATAGAAAATTATCCCAACACGACCCATAGACAAGTACATAATCGTAAGTTTCATTCTTTGTTTGAGTAAATGCATTGAGACCAAATGTAACGTCAAGAATTGCTAGGATTTTCTTAAGGGGATGCCATTCCTTTGAGAAGAAATAGTAAGGAGTATCGAAAATTACAGTGTACGTATATGCCCACACCAATAGTTACTCTTAATGAAATTTTATAAAAATAAACCTACAAACTGACATGATTTCATATGATATATTAGATCGACTTTATAGTAATAGTGACTTTATAATCTAGTGTAAAACATCAAATCACATTAATTTACAGATTTTCTCATTATTATATGTTCATTACATTAGTTTGTATATCTACTTTAAATAATTATTTTTATTTAATGGTTACTTTTTTTATTATCAAGTTTTGTTTATTTTAATATATGTCAATTTAGAACTCATTATACGCACGTGCATGAATGGTTAGCGTTAAGAGCCAGCTGGAGGGATGACTAGAGAGGACACTTTGATCCTTTGGGGTTATGATGACTAATTTACTGATTTAGTGATACCGAACATAATTTAGATTAATTCTAACAGTTAGTATTAATAGATAATTTACAGGGAGAAGATAAGAGATTAGTCAAAAATACATAAAAACCTCTGAATAATATTGATTAATAATAAAATTTGAAATTATTTTATGAAATCCTCAAGCCGGACTTAAATAGCTGCAAAATTTGAAATTATGAAGTTTTCTCCAAAAATAAAAAAAATCTAAATTATTGTATGAGAAATTAATACATAAAGAAACAAGAATCCTACAAACTCAATTTCAAACTTAAAATGAAATATTTACTAACAATGCAAGAATGAGCATAAATATATGATTTAAAAGAAAATAACTAATATTATTCTGAATAATTTTGGAGAAAGTAACTCATGATATCCCATATCAATTTGGATCTGCACCATCGTCCCCAGGTCGGAAAGAATTCTTCCTCGAATTCTAAACTTTCTTACCTCAATTTCTTGGATGTCCAATTAGACCAATCTTTCTTTCCTTTTATTGTATCATCCCAATGATCATGGTAAAACTAAAACTGATTTTATCGGCTCGAAATAAAATAATATTGAATATCTTATACTCTAAAATTAAGTTTCTTTCCCATATTTCAAATCCAAAATATATTTTGCATAGGTGAACTTGAAATAAAAACCTCAGCTCCAAGAAAATCAACATAGTTAATTGTCTCAAAAGTTGTTTCATGATCTTCTAACTTCAAAACTTCACCACCATTTTCTTTTTTCAAATTTTCTATGTATTCAATAAAAATAGTTACCTCATCTATTAGGTTCTTCATCAGATAGGTATCGTAGATTGGTATGGAGTTTTATCCTATAGAAGAATGTCTAGCCTCAAACCCTTATTCCTCAAAGTAGTAAATCTACTCAATCTCGTGCAATAAATCAATAAAACCTTCATCACGAAGAGTGCTAGGAAATTCTGGTAAATCAACTCTAAAACTGAGGTCCCTATGACGCTCCTCTCAACCACGGTACTTTCAGAATAGAGCACGATTGTAATATAGGTTCTCAAAACTGGAACTAGAATCGTGATCTTCCAACTTAGGATCATCAATATTCTATGCTGCTAGATGTTGGGTTAACTCTGTAACGTATCTCTACAATTCCTCAATAATTACATCCTTAATGCACAATCATGGTACGAGACTTCCTCCTTTGGAACCTGCTCACAACGATCATGACCACCAATTATGGAACCTGACGAGATATCACCTAGGAAAGATATTGAAGCTCCAATGCCAACTAATGCTGGACATAATTTAGATTAATTCTGATGGATAGTTTTAACTGATAATTCACAAGGAGAAGATAAGAGATTTGCCTAAAACACAGAGAGAATTCTGAATAATATTGATTAATAATAAAATTTAAAATTATTTAATGAAGCCCATAAGTCAAACGTAAATATAAGCAAAATTTGAAATTATGAAGATTTTTCCATTTTGGAGAAAGTATGAGAAATTAATACGTATATAAACAAGAATCCTACAAAAACTTTGGTGAAAATCAAACTTAGAATCACTATTTACTAACAAGGCAAGAATGAGCATAAATATATAATTTGAAAGAAAATAACTGATATTATTCTGAAAGAAAAAGTAACTCATAATATCTCATTTCAATTTGGATTTGTATTATTTAGCATCTATGATCTTTATAAACACAAAAAAGTTAGTGAGTAGAAATAATAGTAAGAGTCTTATTTTCTAACATCACGAAGAAATACGTGAAAGAGAAAAAGAAACATGAAGTGAATTCTATAATATTGATTATTGTACGTATAATAAATTATGGAGTAATATTACATATAGTTGTGAAGTGTGGATGCCATTCCTTTGAGAAGAAATAGTAAGGAGTATCGAAAATTACAGTGTACGTATATGCCCACACCAATAGTTACTCTTAATGGAATTTTATAAAAATAAACCTACAAACTGACATGATTTCATATGATATATTAGATCGACTTTATAGTAATAGTGACTTTATAATCTATGTAAAACATCAAATCACATTAATTTACAGATTTTCTCATTATTATATGTTCATTACATTAGTTTGTATATCTACTTTAAATAATTATTTTTATTTAATGGTTACTTTTTTTATTATCAAGTTTTGTTTATTTTAATATATGTCAATTTAGAACTCATTATACGCACGTGCATGAATGGTTAGCGTTAAGAGCCAGCTGGAGGGATGACTAGAGAGGACACTTTGATCCTTTGGGGTTATGATGACTAATTTACTGATTTAGTGATACCGAACATAATTTAGATTAATTCTAACAGTTAGTATTAATAGATAATTTACAGGGAGAAGATAAGAGATTAGTCAAAAATACATAAAAACCTCTGAATAATATTGATTAATAATAAAATTTGAAATTATTTTATGAAATCCTCAAGCCGGACTTAAATAGCTGCAAAATTTGAAATTATGAAGTTTTCTCCAAAAATAAAAAAAATCTAAATTATTGTATGAGAAATTAATACATAAAGAAACAAGAATCCTACAAACTCAATTTCAAACTTAAAATGAAATATTTACTAACAATGCAAGAATGAGCATAAATATATGATTTAAAAGAAAATAACTAATATTATTCTGAATAATTTTGGAGAAAGTAACTCATGATATCCCATATCAATTTGGATCTGCACCATCGTCCCCAGGTCGGAAAGAATTCTTCCTCGAATTCTAAACTTTCTTACCTCAATTTCTTGGATGTCCAATTAGACCAATCTTTCTTTCCTTTTATTGTATCATCCCAATGATCATGGTAAAACTAAAACTGATTTTATCGGCTCGAAATAAAATAATATTGAATATCTTATACTCTAAAATTAAGTTTCTTTCCCATATTTCAAATCCAAAATATATTTTGCATAGGTGAACTTGAAATAAAAACCTCAGCTCCAAGAAAATCAACATAGTTAATTGTCTCAAAAGTTGTTTCATGATCTTCTAACTTCAAAACTTCACCACCATTTTCTTTTTTCAAATTTTCTATGTATTCAATAAAAATAGTTACCTCATCTATTAGGTTCTTCATCAGATAGGTATCGTAGATTGGTATGGAGTTTTATCCTATAGAAGAATGTCTAGCCTCAAACCCTTATTCCTCAAAGTAGTAAATCTACTCAATCTCGTGCAATAAATCAATAAAACCTTCATCACGAAGAGTGCTAGGAAATTCTGGTAAATCAACTCTAAAACTGAGGTCCCTATGACGCTCCTCTCAACCACGGTACTTTCAGAATAGAGCACGATTGTAATATAGGTTCTCAAAACTGGAACTAGAATCGTGATCTTCCAACTTAGGATCATCAATATTCTATGCTGCTAGATGTTGGGTTAACTCTGTAACGTATCTCTACAATTCCTCAATAATTACATCCTTAATGCACAATCATGGTACGAGACTTCCTCCTTTGGAACCTGCTCACAACGATCATGACCACCAATTATGGAACCTGACGAGATATCACCTAGGAAAGATATTGAAGCTCCAATGCCAACTAATGCTGGACATAATTTAGATTAATTCTGATGGATAGTTTTAACTGATAATTCACAAGGAGAAGATAAGAGATTTGCCTAAAACACAGAGAGAATTCTGAATAATATTGATTAATAATAAAATTTAAAATTATTTAATGAAGCCCATAAGTCAAACGTAAATATAAGCAAAATTTGAAATTATGAAGATTTTTCCATTTTGGAGAAAGTATGAGAAATTAATACGTATATAAACAAGAATCCTACAAAAACTTTGGTGAAAATCAAACTTGGAATCACTATTTACTAACAAGGCAAGAATGAGCATAAATATATAATTTGAAAGAAAATAACTGATATTATTCTGAAAGAAAAAGTAACTCATAATATCTCATTTCAATTTGGATTTGTATTATTTAGCATCTATGATCTTTATAAACACAAAAAAGTTAGTGAGTAGAAATAATAGTAAGAGTCTTATTTTCTAACATCACGAAGAAATACGTGAAAGAGAAAAAGAAACATGAAGTGAATTCTATAATATTGATTATTGTACGTATAATAAATTATGGAGTAATATTACATATAGTTATGAAGTGTGGAAGTACCGCGCAATCATTTTAAAAAAGAATATGGCCCACTATTAAAAAATAAATTTTCATATGATCTTATATTTACTTTTCTTTTTTAAAGAGATGGCAACGCTTTCGTATTCAAACTTAAATATTATTTCACTAAATTATGATATAAAATTCACTAATATATTTATTCTCTTCTACTTGTACTTGAATCTAAGTTTGAACAAAAGATTTGATCAATTGAAACTCCAAGTCCACGGCTCTCATCTATCAAATCGTTTAAAAAAGATATATTATCCGAAAGCCGGCCATTTTCCTTGTCGCTAGCGGAATGGACTATACATTAATCCACCGTCCATAGAAAGTTAGCATGCAAGTCGAAATTATAATAATTTGTACATTTTTTACTTTTCAATAACATCATGTTCAGCAGTCGGTGAAGATCAGGACTGATCACGGATTAATAATAACTTGTTTTCTTTTCTGCTATTCTCTCTTTTAATAATATATCACGCGCATTAGCAGAGGATCTCGGTCCCAACCTGAGAATCCAGGCGAAAAGGACGTGAAGATCATTGTCAACAATTGATCTTATATTTTCTCTTTTAACTCAATGCAAGTTTGTTGAAAAAAAAGCTTGCGCATTCAGATAAATGGTATTTTAAAAAAAAAATAAACAGAATAAATTCATTCCAAAACATAAGCATCCTTACATAACAGTATGATCAAACCATATGGCATGACCAGCAAATTCAGGGACAGTGCTCCACCACATCTGAAGATCCAATACATTTCATGCATATCTAGTTAAACTATGAGTCACACCATTGCCCTCTCGATATATGTGATATTCCGTATTTACGTATATTTTTATTGAATGACTATTTTAATTTAATTAAAATATTGGTTCTTTTGTTTTAAATTTATCGAATTTTAATTTGATTTATTAGTTGTGAAATTTATTTTGCGGTGTTTTCTTAATATTAATTATTATTTTGTGTTTAAGTTAATGTTTAATTTAATTTAGTTTATTTTTAGATTTAAAATTTTGTTATTAGTTTTTACTAGTTAATTATTATAATTTAGCAATGTATTGTATTTAAATTATTTTATTCAATTTATAACTTTTAAATTTGTTTTCGCTTGATTAGTTTCTGATCCTTAGAGGTGAGGACTGGATCTCATTTCTTTTCCCCATATTTTCTTTTTCTTTCTTTTCCCCCTTTTTTCTTCCTGGTCTCCCTCTCCCCTGCGCGACACTCTCTCTCCTCCCTCCCGTTCATTTTCTTTGCACCGTCGTAGCATCGCTGTCGGCCAGTCGTGCATCTCACCACCCCCGCCGATCGACTCCCCTCCTACCGGTGATCACTTCCCTCAATTTTTAGACCATCTAGAGCCGCCATTAGTCGTCGTGGGCTCCTTCAAGCCGCACGGTTTTTCTCCCATTTCGCCGCCCTCGTTCCACCTCCGTCCACTACTTTTTCACCACTTCATCACCGACCTCTTGCCGACCTAAACCACTCATTTCCAGCTCTGATCCGTTGTCGGAGCAACATCTATGAGCTCAACTCCATTTTGTTTTTTTTTTTTTTTCACTTCCATTGCCGTTTTCGCCGCCACTCAGGGCCAACCCTCACTTCCACTAACTTCATAAACACCTCTAAGTCATTCCTTATCAATCCCAAGTCTTGATTCGTCCCCATTCAAAAGTGGGTATTTTACAACCCACGAACACAATGTATTTTACACTGTTACGTTGCTTTTTCGTCACCTTTTGCAGCTCATTGATCATTCAAAAAATATTATCTAGCGCTGTAAATATTTTCCAAACTTCATTTTAGATTGATTTTAGAGAAAGTAACTCATAATATCTCATTTCAATTTGGATTTGTATTATTTAGCATGTATGATCTTTATAAACACAAAAAAGTTAGTGAGTAGAAATAATGGTAAGAGTCTTATTTTCTAACATCACGAAATAATACGTGAGAGAAAAAGACACATGAGGTGAATTCTATAATATTGATTATTGTACATATAATAAATTATGGAGTAATATTACATATAGTTGTGAAGTGTGGAAGTACCGCGCAATCATTTTAAAAAAGAATATGGCCCATTATTAAAAAATAAATTTTTTTCATATAGATCTTATATTTACTTATTTTTTTTAAAGAGACTGAGCAACGTTTACGTACTTCATAACTATAAATATTATTTCACTAAATTATGATATAAAATTCACTTAATATATTTATTCTCTTCTACTTGTACTTGAATCTAAGTTTGAACAAGAAGATTTGATCAATTGAAACTCCAAGTCCACGGCCTCTCATCTATCAAATCGTATTAAAAAAAGATATATTATCCGAAAGCCGGCCATTTTCCTTGTCGCTAGCGGAATGGACTATACATTAATCCACCGTCCATAGAAAGTTAGCATGCAAGTCGAAATTATAATAATTTGTACATTTTTTACTTTTCAATAACATCATGTTCAGCAGTCGGTGAAGATCAGGACTGATCACGGATTAATAATAACTTGTTTTCTTTTCTGCTATTCTCTCTTTTAATAATATATCACGCGCATTAGCAGAGGATCTCGGTCCCAACCTGAGAATCCAGGCGAAAAGGACGTGAAGATCATTGTCAACAATTGATCTTATATTTTCTCTTTTAACTCAATGCAAGTTTGTTGAAAAAAAAGCTTGCGCATTCAGATAAATGGTATTTTAAAAAAAAAATAAACAGAATAAATTCATTCCAAAACATAAGCATCCTTACATAACAGTATGATCAAACCATATGGCATGACCAGCAAATTCAGGGACAGTGCTCCACCACATCTGAAGATCCAATACATTTCATGCATATCTAGTTAAACTATGAGTCACACCATTGCCCTCTCGATATATGTGATATTCCGTATTTACGTATATTTTTATTGAATGACTATTTTAATTTAATTAAAATATTGGTTCTTTTGTTTTAAATTTATCGAATTTTAATTTGATTTATTAGTTGTGAAATTTATTTTGCGGTGTTTTCTTAATATTAATTATTATTTTGTGTTTAAGTTAATGTTTAATTTAATTTAGTTTATTTTTAGATTTAAAATTTTGTTATTAGTTTTTACTAGTTAATTATTATAATTTAGCAATGTATTGTATTTAAATTATTTTATTCAATTTATAACTTTTAAATTTGTTTTCGCTTGATTAGTTTCTGATCCTTAGAGGTGAGGACTGGATCTCATTTCTTTTTCCCATATTTTCTTTTTCTTTCTTTTCCCCCTTTTTTCTTCCTGGTCTCCCTCTCCCCTGCGCGACACTCTCTCTCCTCCCTCCCGTTCATTTTCTTTGCACCGTCGTAGCATCGCTGTCGGCCAGTCGTGCATCTCACCACCCCCGCCGATCGACTCCCCTCCTACCGGTGATCACTTCCCTCAATTTTTAGACCATCTAGAGCCGCCATTAGTCGTCGTGGGCTCCTTCAAGCCGCACGGTTTTTCTCCCATTTCGCCGCCCTCGTTCCACCTCCGTCCACTACTTTTTCACCACTTCATCACCGACCTCTTGCCGACCTAAACCACTCATTTCCAGCTCTGATCCGTTGTCGGAGCAACATCTATGAGCTCAACTCCATTTTGTTTTTTTTTTTTTTTCACTTCCATTGCCGTTTTCGCCGCCACTCAGGGCCAACCCTCACTTCCACTAACTTCATAAACACCTCTAAGTCATTCCTTATCAATCCCAAGTCTTGATTCGTCCCCATTCAAAAGTGGGTATTTTACAACCCACGAACACAATGTATTTTACACTGTTACGTTGCTTTTTCGTCACCTTTTGCAGCTCATTGATCATTCAAAAAATATTATCTAGTGCTGTAAATATTTTCCAAACTTCATTTTAGATTTAAATATATTATTATTTTTACAATAAATTGTGATTGGTTGGTTATTCCGGACTGACTCCGAGGAGTTGGGGGTCGGATGGATTTGAGGACGGAGTTATTTGTTTGTTGTTAATGTTGAAATTTGTTGGTTAATTTGTGTCTTGATGTGTGCATTGCATGGAGCATGCATGTTCATGTTTAAAAATGAGAAATTGGACTTTTCGGATAATGGCATACATGTACATGTATTGAATAATGAAAACTGGATTTTCATGCGTAAACGGATTTTTGGGTGCGTGTGTATCATGACCCCAAGCCAAGATGGGGTATTATCACAGTGGAGCTCCTCTAGTCACTCGGGAGTGCAATATACTGAGTGATGTCCCATGTGTTGTCCCATGGGCGACAACGGGAGCGGGCGGGATGATAATACTCTAGTACCGACTCCGTGGCCCCTCTGCTGGCAGAGGATAGAGGATGCTTAGCTACGTACACGCTAGGCACAGAATTGGGCATCGCTCGTTATGAAGTCACACGCATAGTTGTTACCCATGGTGTGATGAAGGGAGCCAGGGTGTGTGGATGACCCCTAGGTGAGGTCATGGTGCATTCGGTTAAGGAAAAATGGAAATTTATTTGAGACTTGAATTTTGGGCCATTATTTGAGATAATGGTGAGGAAATGTTTTAAAAGAAATATTTTGGGCCAAATGTGACTTTTGACGTGAGTTGGAAAAATGAATTTTTTTTTGGACCAAAACTGAGATTTTTGGCGTGCATGGAAAAACGTGAATTTTCAGGACACATGCATATGACATCTTGTTCATGCATATTGTTGAGTTTTAATATATTTTTATCTTGTGGGTGTTTGGATTATTACTTCCCTGCGGTACCATTTTTGGTACCATAAACTTTGATGCAGATGTGGAGGAGGAGTCTGAACGTGAGGAGGCGGCTCCGTCAGAGTACTGATTTGGGGTTGTATTGTTGGAAAATATTTTTTCCCTTGCCCTTATTTTATGTTTTTGGATTTGTGACAATGTTAAATTTATATTATTTTTTTATGCTTGTTTTAAGCGAGTTTGTATTTTAACAAAATTCTTATACTTAGTTGAAAGACTTTTTATTACTGCTATTTATGTACATGTGTTGCATGTACACACACTTGGCACTCGGTGATGAGATGCGTGACCCATGTTGTCATCTTCCCGACGCCTCGATTTCCACTTGTCCGTACGTAAGAGTTGGGGGTGTCACAGTGTACATGCTCAATTATCACTTCATGGAAAAGGCTCATTAGACTTTTTACTTCCATAGTTAAATTACCATTAGCCGATGAAGACTCTTGTGTAGATTGCAGTTCCTGTTCAATCAGTAAACAATCAGACTCCACAACTATTTTAGAAATACCCAATGGAAGACACATTTGCAACCCCCTAAAAATGGCTAACAACTCAATGGTAGATGCTTCATTCACTTCATGTTTCGAAACAGTTGCTACCATCACCACAATGCCATTGCTATCACATAAAACCATCCCAATACCAGCCTTTCTATACTCTGTGAAGACCGCCCGATCAACATTGAGCTTCAGGAAATCTAGATGAGGGGGTTTCCACCTGCAAAAATTCTTTGCATCAGTTGCATTTGCAAGCTTTAAAACAGAGAAATACATGTACAAAGAAACTGCCATATTTGCTGCTGCATAAGGAGCGATATTCTCATTATCCATCTTCAACTTGTTTCTTCGATACCACATACCCCAACATAGTACAAACAAAAGAGTAAAGTTTGCTTCATTGCCATTAGTCAACATGCTCTTCACATTATCCTTAAAGCTTTGCTCTTGTTGACACCGTAATCCTATTGGACCAATACGTTGCGACATCTCTGCCGGTTGAGGACAAAACAGTAGCGCATGATTAACATCTTCATCCCTTTCTTCACAAAAACAGCAGCCACCTTCCACTCCAATATTTCGGTGTCTCAGATTGGTAAGTGTAGGCATAATATTTTTGCAAGCACGCCATGCAAAATTTTTAATCTTTCAAGGCACATTCATCTTCCATAACTTCTTCCACATGTATCTATCTTAGACCCAGCTGGAAGACTCTGCTATCTCTCTCAAACTCAATGCTTGAAACAGTCTATAGGCACTCTTCATAGTAAAACAGCCATTGACTTCCTCTGTCCAGATCCATTTGTTACAACAAGGCATAAATGACAATCTAATCTTTAAGATTTCATCAGCTACCATTGGATTAAAATGAGCTCTAACAGTATCAAACTTCCAATTTCTTGTGACCTGACAAATAAGACTATCCACGGTTGCATCCTCTTGAGATTCAGGAATCCCATCATCAGAACTTCTTCTTAAGCTTTTATGACCAGGAACCCCATAATCCTTCCAAATAGAAATAGAGACACTAGACCCTAAATAGAGACACTAGACCCTACCCGCCATCGACAGCCCTCTAGTAACCGTCCTCTAAATAGTTTGTGAAATATTAATTAATCACCATGCTTTAAATTATTATAATTCTTTTATCCCTTTGTTATATATCAAGTGATTGGCGGATAAATATATACAAAATATACAATTGCTAGTGTAAATTAATATTATTTGAAGTTGAGATGATGTATGCATGGTTAACATGATGATCAGAAAGTACTAGTTTTCCTTTGGAAATGATGCATTTTCATTTTCCTTTACATAATTAACGTAAGTTTTGACAAATTTTAATACAAATATTGTAAATCCCCTTAGCGAAAGAAGGGGTCATGATCCCTAGCCGCCGGGCCCTGCCTGCACCTTGCAAAATGACATTCATAATTCATATCCTTGTGACAAAATTAGAAGCACTTAGGGCCTATTTGGGGTCTCAAATAAATTAAAAATTACATTTTTTTTCAAACATATTTTTTTTAATAATATTTAATGTAATTCAAATTTTAAAAAGATTGTTAATGGACAAAAATATACATACAATTCTCAAATAATTACAACTTTCAAACTTTAATAATATGGTCTTAATCTTTAAAAATTCAAATAATCGTCATTTCTATATAGAAAACACTCTTTTAATTTGTTTCTAAACATAAGTAACATATTTGAAAGTGTTTTAAATATATGATTACCAAACAGTAAATAACTTTTTACTAGTAGAATTTATTACTTAAATGATAAGCTATAAGCCTTAAAATTAAAAATTATATTTCTAACTGCAATCTTAAACGTGCACTTAGTTAATTGAGTACGTATGCGTTTGGTCCGGAAAAATGGCTATAAAACAAAAAAATGGAACCAACCGGCCTTTTAATCTAGTTATTTATCTGTTTCTACGGCATTGACATCAACTTTTGTGTGTTTTTCAGTAATTTTGTAGTAGAAAGGGAATCTTGGCTATTTTATATAATCTAGTTAATATGCATCCCATGTTAAATTATTTATAATTAGGTTGGCTAAATCATTAAAATAATATTTTTATTTATCTTTTCTTTCTTTATTAATTGACACATGATGTCCAACTGTCATATTTTCAAAACCTAGATATGATGAGGATCACATTTGTTTTATATTTCCCCGTCAAAATTTGATGAAGGAAAGACAAGGATATTGAACCAACATGTACAATAAAAACAGGAATGACGCATGGAATTTGAATATTCAAAACAGTGAGTACTTTGTTAAAAATTAGACCAATATAAGTAAATTCACATGCATAATCCAATTAGCTGCGGGTTTTAGCTCATTCAATATTCTCTAAAAATTTTATAATTTCTTTACAAACATCAATCAAATATAGAATATTTTTCAACTTCAAATCTTTAATTTTTTTTATCTAATCATTATCCAAACACAAAACTCAATATAATTTTCTCAAACTTAAAAACAAAACACAAAAACAATACTTTTTTTTTTGAAATTTTAAAATAAAAATAATATTCAAACAATTTTTAAATCTATAATATTTTTATTCAACTTTTTCTCTATTATTTTTCAAAACTCAATAAAATATTTTAACTCAAATAATTTTATTTCTAATCATATAATTCTAATATTCTAGAAATGACTAGTAGTCCTATTGGACAACTAGAGAGATACTTATAACGGAGATTAGGGCTTTAAGCCATATCTAATCTTTGTAGGTGGAAAGGTAGAAATTTTAATTAGTAAGTAATTGCAACAACCACCTGTCCCTCCAAGATTTTTGAAGTTAGAGGAAATGAATGCTACTAACCTTAAAACGGTTATATTTTAGCATGCACTAGCTAGATATTAGAGATTCTATAATATTTTTGAAAATTTAAAATAATTTATTAAACATAAAGCCTCTCCAAACTAAAACTGTTATATAGTGGCACTTATTAAATAAAACAAAACACTGATCGTGTGCTACAAAATCATTCAAACTATGAATATATAAAAATTCTTCTTAGTGCTTAAAGTCTTAGTGTCATCCTTTGGATCGACAACATTCTATCCCACAACATCATCATAATTTCCTCAACTGAGATGGGGAAAACATAAAGATACAAAATGAGTTGAATTCTCAATATATCAGAACTACATCATGCAGTAAACATGATAATAGTAATCTAGGTATTCGTTTGACATCAGCATTCTCAACAAATCATGAAGTCAAAGCATACGTACGCATTAACCTAAAGAATAAAATAAATGTTCATTCCTTAACCTCATATCCTTAATAACCATTACACACTGTTGCCCATGTGTGTTAGGGTTAGGGACCCTTATGATCATGGCTATTTTGATAACTAGCATATAACAACCTAGTCTAATCAAGAATGGGTCAGTACGTCGTGATCACTAGGGGCACTGTCAATGATGCATTCAGGCATTACAATCCGCCCCTAACCTCATGGTACTTTATTCATTGTCATGGCCAGTACATTAACATCAATAATCACATGCAATCATACATTTTCATCTTCTTTTCTTTCCTTTAACTTTACCTTACCTTACCTTTCATTTCATTCATTAAAATATATAGTTGTACTATATAATATCAAATCACATTATCATTTATACAGTATCAAAATCTCATGTAATTACCTTCATCATAGATGGAGTTCAAGAAAATTGGCACCTTTTATAAACATTTACTTTAAGTATATAGTTGTTAAAGACTTTATTTACAAAAAATAAATATGGAAAGATACGATCATGATAGTCACTTACCTTAATCCTCGTGCAAAACAAGCTAGCATTGCATATCACCAAGCATTAATAGAACTAGCAAAATTATAAGTAAAAGATTAAGTAGTACTACTCTTTTAGTAATGCAATAAACAATCATAACTGCATAAGTATCGCGCATTCTATTTGAAAACAAGTCCTACTATTAAAAAATAATTTTTTTATGTACCTTCTATATTTTTCTATTTTTTTTCAGTAAGAGTATGCATTGTTTACACTCTAGAATTTTATCCAACATTTTTCCAAATATTTATACGCGAGCATGAGGCTATTGCCAGTCTCTTACAGATTACTGATACCATGTTATACATGGCCTGAATTAACTTGGTCCCATCATCCCCCTTTCACCTACCTCATCCTAATCCAATGGGGATTGAAACTTGTTCCCATAAAACACTTCATACAGTGCGGCCTCGATACTCTCATGATAACTGATATTGTATGCAAACTTGATTAGTCGCAAGTACCTTACCAACTTCCCTTGAAGTCCAACACAAAAGCTTGAACCATGTCCTCCAAAATCTAGATGGTCCACTCTGACTAACCATTTGCTTGGGGATGAAAAAAATCTAGTATAAATCAAATTCATGAGAAATCCATATAATAATTATATAATCAAAATAAATCTAGTACAAAATAGTTTTGAAGAATGGAAAAAAGATGGATGACCCGTGACCCTAACTCATCTGACACATTTTGTTATATGGATTAAGTTAGGGTTGGCTGATTGATAACTCAAATCCTAATAATCCGACACAAACCTAAATAACCCGACAAGCCGAGACCTAATGTTCCTTCATTGGACACTTCTTAGTATATACCTGATTCTGCCAGTTTTAATCTAGTAAGCAAAGTTTAAATTCCGTTCTAGTGATCATTTTGGTTTAAGCACTAAAACGGAATATCACATTACTTATGACACCCCGTTTTTACGTGTATTTTCACTGAAAGAATAATTTGATTTAATTAATACTATAGTGCTTGTATTTTAAATAATCGGATTTTAATTGGATTTTATTCGCTGTTGAGTTTAAATTGCTGTTTAATTTATTTTAGCTTGTTTTTAGATTTAAAATTTAATAGTTAGTTTTCACTAGTTATTTAATATATTTTAGCTTTACGTTGTGTTTAAAATATTTTCTTAGTTTTTATTGCTTTTATAGTTTTTTCATTGGATCAATTGTTGGACTCCAGAGGTGAGGATTAGACCTCATTTCTTTTCCTCCATCTTTTCTTTTCTCTTTTCCCTTTTTTCTTTTCTCTTTGCTTTCTTTTTTTCTTTCTTTTTATTCTTTCCTTTCCGCGCGTTCCGCCCCCCCCCCCCCCGTGCGTTTCCTTCTCTCTCTCTCTCTCCTCACCCACGCCGTCTAGCCTTCAACCCCCAGGCTACCGCCGTCTGGCCGACGTTGTGACGCCCCCAAATTCCGCTTGGGATTGAATGGACATTTGAAGCGTAGGGACATGCAACACAAGGTTACCTTCTCCTGTTCATGACATATAATATGCAATGTTCCTAACATGCATATAGCATTATGCAATATTCGTAGCGAATAATTTAAATTTTCTTTTTCTTCTTCTCTCTCCTCTCTTTCCTCTCCATGGCCGATTACGTGATGTAGCTCCTCCATAGCCGATCGGTTTGAGCTTCCTACCGGCGCCACCTCCGGCCGCCATGGCCCACCTCCACCTCTGGCATGTCCCTCCCTCACCGGCGAGCTCTACTGCACCGGTAGTGTGCAACGCCGGCCACCCACTCTCTCTCCTTTCTCCTCCAAACAAATGGGTCTTTAAGGCTTTTTCACCATTTTGGACCACCATACATGGCCAAATCAGCCACCAAGCACCACCAATGGATTCACCTCATCAAGGGCTTCCTCCCCATGTCTTTCTTTTCCCCTAACTCTCACTCTTTCTCATATGGGTCTCTCAAATCACACATTCGGTTGCACCACCGTGCACCACCATACACGGCCACCCGTGGTGTTTCACTACCACAATCTTGTTCCTCTCATCCCCATGAACCTCTCCAAGAAATTTCATGGCCAACGGAGTTTTGTAGAGCTCTCACTCTCCCTCACTCTCCAAGGCCGAAAATGGCTTCAAAAGGCCGATCCACCGCCGTTAGCCGCCGTACGACCACCACCTCGCCACCACAGCTCCACCACATGTTCATCTACCTTTCCCTAGCTTGCCATGAAGTTTTATGGCATTTCGCTACCTCACGCCTCCTCCCACCTTTCGGATTTACTGTTCACAGCGTGATGCCGCCGTGCTCCGCCACCTTTGACCACCACAAGGCGACCATGCGCCTTCCAAGGCCACACTTAACTTTTCTCGGTCCCAAACTACCACTTTATGTGGCGGACAGCCACCGTATGCGGTGTTACCACCACGTACGTTCCTCCAACGCATGTTCGTGACGAGCAGCGAGCGACGCACAGGTTATCCCGTCGATGGTATAACCCTCTATCTCTAGTTATTTACGTTTAAAGTAGTTAGTTGATTGGTTTGTGGACTGTGTAGTTGTATTTGTGGAGTTCGCTACGTAGTTGTGAAGCGAAGTGTGGTTGTGAAGTGTTGGGCTTGATTTTGTAGTTTTGTAGACTGTGTTGTGAAGTATGGGCATGAGATGGATGCCGTAGTTGTGATATGGCGTGTAGTGTGAAGAGAGTATGCGTGTAGCGTATCCTGTGTAATACAGTGACGCGCCGTGCGATGTGCGCTATAGTGATGTGTGGTGTAGAAGGAAGGGAGTACACATGGAGTGTACTCCGTATTGTATGGCGATGCATCGTGTGATATGCATCGTGATGAGGAGTGTTGTAGCGAAGGAAGTACGCGTAGCGCATACTCTGTGTCGCGTAGCGATGCACCGTGAGGCGTGTATCGTAGCGATGTGTGTTGTAGTATGGATGGAAGAGAGTTCACGTGAGTGTACTCTGTACTAAGTCGTGAAATACCGGATGGCGTGTCACGAAGGGTTGGATGGCGTAACAGAGAAGTGTAGAGCGTATGGTGTAGTGTTGGGAAACCGTTTGACAGTGTCCCGAAACAGTGGTGATTTGGCTTATAGTCCGGGGTGACGGGTGTCATCTTGTGGTTGGCTATGGCTAAGAGTATATGAATTGAGAAAGGAGTTGTTTGTTTGGTTGTTATTGATAATTTTAATGAACTTGATTTAGTGCAAAGGCTTTTTGAAGTCAATTTATCTCTTCCAAGTATAGTGAAACCTCACGTTGCCCGTGGTGTTGCAAGTGCTCACAATATGGCAATTGAGTTCAGAATTGAAAATCTTAAGGACTTGAGTGTTCCTCTTCCAGCTGTTGTGCAGTTCCTCATGTTTCGCGCTCTATTCTCATAGAACGCGACGATCGAGATAAGTTAGCCTCTAACTTATTATCAGTTTATTGTGTATGTGTGATGGGTAAGGGAACTACAATTTATATATGTATGTTATCATATATGCCATGTCATGCAATGTCATTACATGTTTATCTGTTACGCATGATTTAATCTCTAATGAATAATTATCTGTTACACAGCAATTTGTGACACGTATAATACGTGGGGCCACAACAACTGTGGAGTACGTATTATATTTTATGTTATGTATAATACGTGGGGCCACAACAACTGTGGAGTACGTATTATATTTTATGTTACGTGTATTCATGGGGCCACAATAACTGTGGAGCATGAAATATGGGGCCACAACAATTGTGGAGCATACACTACGTGAGACACAGCAATTGTGACACGTAGAATACGTGGGGTCACAACAACTGTGAAGTATGTATTAACGCACGTTATTAATCAAGACAATTGAATAAGATTCCAAATTTATATTAAGTCAAGTTTCAGATCAAGTCCATGTTATGTTATGCTCACATACATGTATGTTCATGATCATGTTATGTTCACGTTTATGATATGTTCAAACTCACGTTCACATTATGTTATGTTCACGTTTATGTCATGTTATGTTCAAGTTTATGTTATTTTCAAGTTCTTATTTATGTTATGCATGTTTACGTTCATGCTATATTTCAAGTCCATGTTATGTTTCATGTTCATGTTATGTTGTTAGTCCATGTTATGTTTTAAGCTCAAGTTCATGTCATGTTAAGTCAAGTTCAGTTCACGTTTAAGTTCTGGTTATGTCATGCTATATGTCAAGTCATGCTATGCTTATGTACGACTATACTTATGCATTTATGCTTTTACTGCCATGCATTCATCTTTAATCTGTGTGCGAGTTTTATGTTAACTTACTGAGAATTGTAATCAAATCTCACTGTAGTAGTCGCAACTACCATTCCCCACGAATGGTAGATCTTGTT
Source organism: Carya cathayensis (assembly GCA_011037825.1). Taxonomy (NCBI): domain Eukaryota; kingdom Viridiplantae; phylum Streptophyta; class Magnoliopsida; order Fagales; family Juglandaceae; genus Carya; species Carya cathayensis. The sequence continues at coordinate 1,430,309 of QGSO01000356.1, read as the reverse complement.
ACAGGACCCGAAGGAGAATTGGAATCTGACCAACTGAATACGGTCGACTAGGCCACGGTGCGATGTTGATGATGGCATAGTATTCAACTCAGGTTCCTACTTGTACTTTTGGAGTTGTATCTCAAGTATTCTTTTGATCACAACCATTTTGGACTAGTGTGGTGATCACGGCTATTTAATATGCCTTTATGTATGAAATATGTTTCAAGTATTTGGGATATTTTTAGTTTGGTGCATAGTATTGCTAAAGAAAAAGAAAATTTAAATTATCCGCTGCGAATATTGCATAATGCTAAATGCATGTTAGGAACATTGCATCTTATATGTCATGAACGGGGGCAGGTAACCTTGTGTTGCATGTCCCGACGCTTCAAATGTCCGTTCAATCCCAAGCGGAATTTGGGGGCTTCACAGACGTGGCCGGCACAGCCACCGGCGTTCAACTCCCCTCCGGCCGGCGCACCACCCCACCGAATATCTCCCCCAACCGTGCCGCCGTTAACCCCCAGCAGCCCATCTAAGCCGCACGGCTTTTTGCCGTTTCTGGAGCCGTCGCTCCACCTCCGGCGACCACCTCTTCACCACTTCTTCCCCTATCTCTTGCCGACCTAACCCACCCATTTCCGGCCTAGATCTGTCGCCGGAGCAGCTCCCACGAGCTAAACTCTGATTTACTCGTTTTTGCCTTCTACCGGCGTTTTCGCCGCCACCCACGGCGAAAGCTCGCTTCCACTAGCTTCATAAACATCCATAGACCATTTCCCATCAATTTGGTGTCTTTGTTTGTCTCCGTTCAAAAGTGGGTATTTTGCGACCCACGGCTACAGTGCATTTGCACTGTTACGTTGCTTTCCGTTCACCGTTTGCTGCACGCCGATCCTTTGAAAAATAATGTATAGCGCTGTAAGTATTTTCCAAACTTCCTTTTAGATTTAAATGTATTATTGCCTTTACATTTATAGGAAGGAGTTGTTTGTTGGTTGATATTGATGTTTGGGGTGTGTTGGTTATTTTATGTGATTTTAATTGCATGGCATTAAGCATACATGATCATGTACGTTTTATTGAAAATGGGTTTCTCATGAGTTAAATGGTCTTTGGGTGCGTGTGTCTCACGAGCCCAAGCCGGGATGGGTTATTATCTCGGTGGAGCTCCTCTGGTTACTCGGAAGCGAATAAAACTGAGTGACATCCCCTAAGTTGTCGCTGGGCGACGGCTGGATCGCACGATACGGTAACGCTGTCGTGTCGACTCCGTGGTCCTTAGAGTAGCGGGGACTAGAGGATGGCCTGGCCAGGTACGCGCTGGGCCCGAGTCTGGGCATCACTCGTGTAGGTGTCACACGTGTAGTCGTTACCTGCGATGTGGCACAGAGCCAAAGTGTGTGGATGATCCCTAGGGGAGGTCATGGTGCATGCATAATATGGAATTGATTTGGATTTGATTTGGATATGGGCCATTATCTGAGATAATGGCGAGATTGTGATATGTGGCTTTGTGATAATCATGGCGAGATTATCTGGATTTGGGCCATTATCTGGGATAATGGTGAGGTTTGATTTAAAGGAAAATGTTTTGAAGGACATGTTTTAAAGGAGATGTTTTAAAGGATATGATTTAAAGGAAATGTTTTTGGGCCAAAATGAGATTTTGGCGTGCGTGGAAAAAAAAATTGTTTTGGGACATGTGCATTGGGCATAGTTCATGCATGTTGTTTTGGTTGTAATATGTTTTTATCTTGCGTTGTTTGGATTTTACTTTCCTGCGGCACCATTTTTGGTACCGTAGATTTTGATGCAGATCTTGATGAGGAGGAGGCTGAGCCCGAGGAGGCGGCTTCGCCTGAGGAGTAGCTGGATGGTCTTTAAATATATTATATTGGACGATGTTTTTATTTGTGTGTTTTCGGATTTTAGACGATGTTGAACTTGTAATATTTTATTATGTATGTTTTGAACTGGTTTGTATTAAACTAAGAAAAAAATTATGGTACTTAGTTTATGACTTATCTACCCGCTGCGTGTTTTTATTTGTACACATATTGCATGTGCACACACTTGGGACACTTGGCAATGGGATGTGTGACCGTGTTGTCATCATCCCAACGTCTCGACTTCCACGTGGGAGTACGTGGGAGTTGGGGGCGTCACATTACTAGTGCATTCTAGTGTATCGTTTCGAAAGTAGCGCTATTATATATATAAAAACTGATAATTAATAGAATAAATGCATGTATATGTAAGTGTGTGTATATATGGAGGAATTGACAACCTATAAAATGAATATACTATGAAAACATTAAAGAAAAAGATAAATATATTGGTGTTAAAATACAATATTAAAAAATCACAAAGTTTGAGTTGAGATATACACAAATCAAACAAATAAAAAAATAAAGAATTGAGAAACTATTAAAAATAATGAGATGACATATTTAAAATTACAGAAAATTAAAATTATGTAAATGATTTAAAAATTACATAAACGCCATTTACATCTTAGAACAGGCCGAACTTAGATCAAGCCAAAAACTTTTTTGGTAAAAATAATCCCACGGAAGTAATTATTAATACATATATATATATATATATATATTTGTCTTTGGACTTTAATATATAATATTGTAATTAATTTGGTTGAGGCTAGGGTCAGGATCAGTTGCGTGTGGTTCAAAAGGGTAAGCTTTCTACAATTTAATCATGGACCACCCTGTAAGTGTTTGAAAACCATCACTTATTTCAGTAGTGAGTCCATTTCATATATAGACGTAATTACATATTGTACATGGTAAGTACATGTATGGAAAGATTACAATTGAATGGAATAATGAACTGCTATAATTACGGGTCAATGAATATACAAATGGAAAGCCTTAGATTAAGGTAGAGTATCCTCAACACCCCCCTGCAAGCTGAGCGTCAGATTTTAACAGACGTGAAGCTTGGAGCGAAAGAATTCAAAGAGAGGTCTGGACACACTTTTAGTGAAAATATCGGCAACCTGCAAATGAGAAGGCACATACTGGGTGCGAAGTTTGCCAGCAAGAACAAGTTCACGAAGAAAATGGTAGTTGAGCTCAACATGCTTAGCCCGTTTGTGAGAAACGGGGTTAGAGCTCAAGAAGGTGGCACTCTTGTTGTCACATAGTAGAAGAGGCCATTGTGAATGAGAGACTTTGAGGTCACAAAGATGATGCGTGAGCCAAAGAAGTTTAGCAGCAGTAAGAGCCAAGGCACAATACTCAGATTCACAACTAGAGCGAGAAACAGTAGGTTGTTTCTTGTCACTCCAAGAAACCAAATTGTCACCAAGATAAATAGAATATCCAGAGGTAGAGCGACGAGTATCAGGGCAACCTGCCCAATCGGCATCTGAGTAAGCAACTAAAGCACCATGAGCAACAGATGAATGAAAAGTGAGACCAAAGTGCAGTGTGCCCTTAACATAGCGAAGAATGAGTTTGACAGCAAGAAAATGCTCTTCAGTTGGGGCATGTATGACAGAGTTAATGGCATGAGCAATATCAGGACGTGTGATAGTAAAGTATTGGAGGGCACCAACAAGAGATCTGTAAAGTGTGGGATCTGAAAACAGAGGACCATTAGCAGACAAATGCTGGGAAACAACCATGGGAGTGTGAACAGGTTTACTGTCAAGTAATTGAGCTCGTGTGAGAATGTCACATGCATATTTTAGCTGACTGATAAAGAGACCATCAGAGATAGGTGTTGCTTCAAGACCAAGAAAGTAACTAAGGGAACCTAAATCCTTAGTGGCGAACTCAGAATTGAGCTTGCAAGTAAAGCTGTCAATAAGAGAGGAGTTGTTGCCTGTAATGATGATGTCATTAACATAGAGAAGCAAATAAATCATGTCAGATCCCTTATGGAAGACAAAAAGGGATGTGTCAGCACGATTGCAATAAAAGCCAAAGTGAAAGAGGAAAGAGCTAAAACACTGAAACCAGGTACGAGGAGCTTGCTTGAGGCCATAAAGAGCTTTCTTCAACTGACATACATGATTAGGGAAGCGAGGGTCAATATAACGAAAGCCTTTATAAGTGGAACTGTAACCCAGAAAAATGCAAGGGATACTACGAGGGGAAAATTTGTTAGTCATGTAATCACATAAACAAAGATAAACACGACAACCAAAAGGATGAAAATTTTCATAATTGGGAGAGAAACCATACAAAAGCTCAAAAGGAGACTTACCACAGAGAAGCGGTGTGGACAAACGGTTGATGATATAAGCGGAAAGCATCAACCTAGAAGTAAGTGGGAAGATGAGAATGAAAAGGAAGGGTCGACTTGTTTCAGTTACATGACGATGTGTCCTTTCAGTGTGACAATTTTGGGCATGTGTACAAGGGCAAGAGAGTTGATGATGAATACCAGAGGTATGAAGATGTGGTTTAAAGTGGTTGCTAGTGAATTCTGCACCACCATCACTTTGAAAAAATTTTATATGAGTTGAATGTTGATTTTCTATGAATTTTTGAAATTGAAGAAAAGTATTACAGAATTCAGATTTCAATTTCAAGGGGTAAAGCCATGTGAAATGAGAATAATCGGGAACAAATAAAACATAATAAGCAAAACTCAAATTGAACTTAATAGGTGAAAGGTCCCATATATTGCAATGAATAAGATCTAACACCTTGGACGATCGATGTTCATTACGAGTATAAGGCAAACGGTGATTTTTTGCTATTTGACATGTATTGAAGATGGCAATAAAGAAGTAAGATGAAGCTGTTCTTGTTTATTTAAAAAAGAGATAATGGAATGATTTACATGTCCAAGGCGAGCATGCCATAAATCATATGAAGCATGAAGAGATTTATTTTTTAGGATAGAAACAAAAGTAGAATTTTCGCGTTCTAGCACATATAAGCCGCCATCATGTCTACCAGTTGCCACCACCCTTCCCTTTTTTTTTTTTTTTTAAGAAGAGTTGGAGCCACATGTCCAATAGTGACCCCTCCCCAAGTTTATTAAAAACCCTCACTTATGGCGGAGGAATACCGTGGTAACAACAAAGCACTTGGGGGTTACAAGATGAGAAAATAACAAAAAAACCCAAGTGCTAAACAAGACCATAAAACAACAAATAAAAACACCAACAAAACCAAACGACCAAATGCAAAAACAAGAAACTGACAAGCAACAAACTTTGATATCTGAGAGCATGCAGACCCATTCTGTCAACTTTGAGGATCCCTTTAAGTTTATGAGGAACCTCCTGGAAATTCTCCCAAGTACTAGAATTCTGATTCGAAGCCCAATGAGCAAGAAAATCTGCCCCTGCATTGCCTTCACGAAAGATATGTTGGATCTTGAACTCCAAAGAAGAAATAATATTTTGTATCTTGTCCCAATAATCTTCTAGGTACCATATACTACATCTTCCATTTTTCTAGCCATTAGCAACCAATAAAGAATCTACTTCAATCTCAATTTTCCGGATCTCCAAATCTTTACAATGCTGCAAACCATAGTATAAAGCTCGTAACTCCGCTTCATTATTAGTTCCAAAAGCCAAGTCTTTAGCAAAGGCCCATATAAGATGACCCTTATTATCCCTGATAAGACCACCAACTCCCATACGACCAGGATTACCCAGAGAACTTCCATCCACATTCAATTTAAACCATCCCGCAAAAGGTTTATTCCATTTCACAAGGCACACTCTCGGCCTAGAAATATTTTTAGTCATGATATTAAAAGACTGCAAAATTTTTTCATCCCCCTCCTTAAACTTTTTACTAGCACGTAATCTTAAACCAACCCAAGCTATAGCAGCTTTAATTGCCCTCCAAAGAGCATTCACATTAGTCAATTTTCCTTCCATATGAGCTTTACATCTCCAAACCCAAAGTGACCAAGTTAAAATAATAGGAATAAGGCCCAACAATGTACCTTTTTGTGATGAATGTGTAGCTCTACAAAACCATAACTCCATATTTGCTTTCCAAGTTCTACTTGGATCATAAGGAATCCCCATATGTAAGGATGCTCTCCGCCAAATCTCCGTGGCAATCATACCTGTAGCGAGGACATAATCTTGATCTTCCATACTTCCCTGCAAGCAACACTCACATTTCGAAACCAGAGGTATACCCAGAGAAATAATACGGGCATCAACACCACCCTTCCCGTTTGGCGATTCTGAACAATGAAAAAATTATTAGTAAATGTAATGGAGACCAAAAAATCAGTAGTTAATTTACTAATGGACAAAAGATTTTTAGTGATGTGAGGAACAACCAAAACATCTAACAGTTTAAAATCAGGGGAAGGTAAAATTGTACCAATGTGACTAATGGGTAGAGATGCACCATTACCAACAATAACACAATCCTTACCAGTGTAGGAGGTGAACTGATCCAAGTTGGATTGAGCCGAAGTCATGCGGTCCGAAGCCCCTGTATCTAAATACCAGTCTGAAGCCTCATTTCCAAAAATAGAACATGAGGATGTAACGGCTTCGGCAAGCTAAGCTTCAGAGGCATGAGGAGCATGATCATACCGCTGCCTACACCGATCGGCGTAGTGACCCTCCACACAGCATATCTGGCAGCGCAGAGGTCGTCTTCCAGAGGAGAGTCCCTGGCCTCTATCGTGTCCACCAGCACGTCCGTGAGAATGGTGAGAGGAAGGGTTCCTCTGGTTTGGTTTTGCAGGGGTACGGTTAGAAGCAAGGAACGTTGCAGCGGACGGGACAGTAGGCTCTAAGGATTTTTGGAAGAACTCAAAGCTCTCTACTTTGGGCACCAAATCTGCAAAATAAGGTAAAGGAGTGAGGGCCATTTGGGTTGTAGAGAAGCTCGAAAATTCTGAACCAAGGCCTCTGAGAAACCAATGCACTTTGTCAGTGCCATCAACAAGATATCCAATGGCATGAAGTTGATCGCAGAGGGCTTTGAAGGCACGAGCGTACTCCGAAACAGACATGGTGCCGCATTTCATCAGCTGCAAATCATCTTTAAGACAAATTTCACGGGCCTTGGAGCGGTGGCTGAAGGTGTTCTCTAAGGCAACCCAAACCTCGCGTGAGGTGGAGAGACCCACGACTTCAGCCATGGCCTCCTCGGTGAGGGAGGACAGCAGGAGACTAAGGAGGCGTTGGTTTGTGTTTTTCCATGCCGTGTGTTTGATGTTCGGCGTCTGAGAGTCCGTAGGGGAAAAGTGAGGTGGAGGCTCAAGAATTCCATCCACATAACCGATTAATTCTTGGCTCTCTAAGAGAGGAAGTAATTGGCTTTTCCATAGAAGATAGTTGGAGGAAAGTTTGATTGTAACCATGTGGATAAGAGTGTTGAAAGGGAGAAGAGTGGAGGAGGGTTCGGCAGCCATGGATGGGATCGTGGGAGGTTAATCCGCAAGGGCTCTTGATACCATGTAAGTGTTTGAAAACCACCACTTATTTCAGTAGTGAGTCCATTTCATATATAGACGTAATTACATATTGTATATGGTAAGTACATGTATGGAAAGATTACAATTGAATGGAAAGAATAATGAACTGCTATAATTACGGGTCAATGAATATACAAATGGAAAGCCTTAGATTAAGGCAGAGGATCCTCAACATGATCCTCAACACACCCAAAATAAGAGGTGGTTGTGCTTATGTATTTCAGGTCATGAAATCCTTTATTAATGGGTCCACTTAAACTTCCTCCTCACATCCCTCCCAAAATATAATTCCAATTTTTCAATCCTTAAGCTGGGTCTAACTTGTTTATTTGCGATGATTCCAAAAAAAAAAAAATACAACCTTGTTATTTGCGACAAGTTATAAATTTGTAGTTTTTTTTTGTGAGTAGTCGATAAGATTGTTGTGAGAGATATTTTTGGGGGATTTTTTTTAAAAGAACTATTTGTAGTGTCAATAGATCATGTTTAGATTAAAGTTGAATCTTTTTTGAATAAATGTAAAAAAGTTGGAAACCAAACATGTTTAATTATATTGTTGTATATATTTTTATGAGAAATGATATTTGCAGTAGTAGAATACGTAAGCGTCGCGCACTCATTTTGAAAAAAGTGAGTAAATGTGAGACTCATATGAAAAAATTAACTTTTTAACGATAAACCCCACTCTTTTTCAAAATGAGTGTACATGGCTTACACAACTCATGACTGTATCTAGTATTACTTTATTTTGTCAGGTCATGTCAACTACCAATACTCAAAACTGCCACATGAAGAATTAATAATATTATAATTTAGGAATAATTATTTGAGGGTGCAAGCCCCACTTTGAAAAAAAGTGGAGTATATAATTTTAAAAAATAATTTTTTATGTAGGTCCAAAATTTACTCACTTTTTTCAAAAAGAATGCGTAGGACTTTCATCCCCTAAGACTATAAATATTATTTTTCTAAAAGTACTAGTAGCCATTGAAAAAAAGCAAAATAATTTGTACAAGGAGGCTGCTAGTATGCTACCCTGCGAGTGTCCCCTAGGCCAAAAGTCACTTTTTTTTATTAATTTTTTGATTTTTCTTTTTCACGTTTTTAAAAAATAGTAAAAAATACACCAATACACTAATGTCACTTCCTTAACCATTAAGTAAAAAAAAATTTAACGGGCTGACCTGCAAAGGTAACGGGCTGAAAATCATTACCTCAAGCAAGCATATTCATCTTAAAATCAAATCAAATGGGCAGATGGCAGGTATGGATATCCACCCGCCCATATATAAGATGAAACCTTAGGTTTTATTTTAATTTTTCATTAGGATATTGCCTTACATAGGCACACTTTCATAAAGCACAGATTTCATATGTCCCTCAAGGCTCGGGTGGTCATGGTTATCATCATAACTATACAACAGAGGCACCATTATTGCCATATTAAGACATGCCTCGTTGAATTTTGCTGGAAATTGATTTGGAGAGATTAGATACTCCTTGTTTAGGCGTTTCCATGAATCTGAAATCATATTGACAACCTTCTCTCGTGCTTCTTTGACTCTAGAATCCTTGTGTTCTTTCATGTAATAATCTATGTTCGATCCATCATGGCCATCTTGACTCTCATCCTGCAATCACATCAACCACGCACGTGCATATTATTGGTGATTAAATTTTACAATTCTTCTACAGCCATTCGGTGGCTGCAAACAGCATGCAGTTGGCATAATGCCACGTTAGCCATTATATTATTAAAAAAAAGATGCAGAAAAGTTCAAATGCGAGAAACTTTCATCAACTAAATCTTTGGTTGGTGTGTTCTGCAAGCTTCAAGCTTCAGCAAGCAAAAATGGAACTCTCCATTTCTGAGCAGGTTTCGGCTTGGATTTGCAGCTGATTCGGGGTGTCTTCTTCATGCAGTTGATTTGGAGTGTCTTCTTCATGCAGCTAATTCTGAGCAGGTTGCTGTTTTGTTTTCTGTGATGCTTTCTATTTTTTCAAGCGTTGAAAATTTTGAAAGAAGCACACACCACAAGGGATTGAACCCAAAGTCCAGAGCCGTTGAATAAGTACCGCCTCGAAGATTCAAGGGCAAGGATTGATTACCATCTCTTTTCCTTCGACATTTTCATCTATAAACAGCAACTTGGTAAGAGCTTCGTGCTTCTTCTTCTTGTGGGTGTTCTTCGTGTGGGTCTTCTCTAGCGTGTGTTTATTTTTTATTTAGATTAATGGAGAAGAGATATGAATCTATATGAGATTTAAGCTTAGACTTGTACGCACGCCTGTCAAAATACTGTAAAGTCTATTTTTTTTTTAATTTTGTTGGATCTTTGCATCTTAGTCTCATTGTTACTGAGATTGCATTATGACAGCAACTCCTAGGTTCTGTTTCATGCATCGTAGTGTCTTCTTTGTGCCTTAAGCTCTGTTTGAAGCTTTGTTAAAAACCTGGAAGTTGCCTTGAGTTGAAGCTTTGTTAAAAACCTGGAAGTTGCCCTAAGCTTCAAACGTTTGAAGCTTTGTTAAAAACGTGGAAGTTCCCTTAATCTCTGTATGAAGCTTTGTTAAAAACCGAAGTTGCCTCTTACTCTGTTTGATTTATTGTTAAAAACCCCTATGGTTTGTGTTAAGCTCTGTTTGATGGACAAACTTCTCAAGTTTCAATTTGGTTGAGGTGTTTGTGATTGTGAAAGTGCTAATGCATGCATGCAGACACAGACCTAGTGAATCCTTCTTTCTACATTTTGTGTAATGCCAACAAAAACTCTATAGGAAACATTTATCAAGAACTAACAGATAATAAGAGCAAGCACTAAGCTTGGTCTTAGTTGAAAGGCAAAGATATTATGATGAGAAATATTGTAGCAAAAGATATTTATTTGTTTTGCAAGAGCTTTCTGTTTTATTTGATTTAGCTTCTCTATCAACTTAAGCATTACTATTGGTGACTTTTTCAGGTGAAAGTTTTCATACAAATTTTGTTCAGTCAACATTTGACTCACTCAAAAATGAGTAGCACAAAGACTATCCCAAGTGCAGGAGGATGTCGCGTAATAATTAGGAATAAATTCCTAAATTGTCTCCTCAGGGAAAGCTTACTTAAACTCAACTTGTTGAAAATGGTGAAAATCTTCACAAAGAGAAAATAAAAATGATAGTATGTGTAATGGATGGAAAAGGATACTAGTCATGGACTAAATTCATATTTTTAGATTTTGAGTGTCGGATTGAAATGTAAAAGACTAAGAGATTAAACTAAGAAATTAATAAAACTAAGTTAAGAATTAAACTAGATTAGAAAGTAATTGACAAAACATGCACTGAAAATTGAAAAACCCCAAAATCAATGTTCTAGGGTTCATCATTGTATTCAAATCACAAATTCTTAAAATTAATCCATAGCAATTGTAATCAATATTAAAATGAAAGCTTAACGAAGCGAGAAAAATAAATAACATGAAATAAATGAATAACAAATAAATTGTTCAAACTTCTATGCCAAAAATCTCAAAAATAATCCACAAACTTAAAACTGAAATTAAATAACAAGTAGGGAATGAAAAGATCAAGCCAATTGAATTGAGATGAAGAGTTGAAGCAGTGGAGGAGGCTGGGATGCAGTAGCAATTGGACCCCTCAAGGAGCTCTTCAATCTGCTGCAGTGTGAGTGAATGTTCCAGAAGAATTTGTGTTGCTGCGTGAATGATCGCTTGTGTGGATTCCCCTCTCCGAATCTGAGTGAAAATCAAAGAAAAAATAAATTGAAGTGTTCCTTGTAATCCAACAGTGCTTTCCAGGCCAAAAGTCAGCCATAAGATGTAAAATCTCATATATATACCCTAACGGCGGAATAAATCCTAGATCTGTAGAATACAATGTCCACTCGAGCGGAGTGTCGAGCGGACATCAAGCGTTCAACTCTGCCTGACTTTGCTTGAGCGGAAGTATTTGGCCCCGCTTGAGCGATCTCCTTTCTCGCAACCAGCTCGAGCTCACTATCGAGTAGCAGTCGAGCATTTGAATCTGCCTGAATTCGCTTGAGCGGCCAAAAGCCTCCGCTCGAGCGATGTGGATCAGACTCTACATTAATCAACAGTTGATAAAATTAGGCAGAAATTCATGTTTTTATTCAATTAAAATCACAACTTAGATTCATTCATTTTTCCATATAAAACCAATGATAAAGTAATGAAAGAATTAAGATATATTGGTTCCAAAAGCATTAAAATATGCAATAACTCATCTCAATCACACACTCCAACTAGCATTTTGCTAATCTTTGAGCAAAATAGTGAAAATTAATTGAGATGAATATTGCGTAAAGATCAAAATTCAAACAGAAACAATCAAACACAGTTTTGAATTCTCACAAAAGTGACACGTTACTACTCAACCCCCAAGGGTTATACCCACCAAGACTATCTCAACAATTTTTCACATAGAATTGAGGCAAATATTTCAGAACTCAAATGTGTGTGTAGAGCTAAACTAGTTGTGTGTTCCTCATTACTAGCCATGATTTCTCATAGGAGTTTTCAACCTTAAGATTAATCATTGCTGATTCTAACTACCTCAAAGCCCAAAGTACTAGCAGTTTTCACGCCAGCTCTATTTTTAAAGGTTGAACACTCAACCCCCAAAGTCTTGGGTAACTGTTTCTAGCCATTTTTTACTTAGGAATGTTCACTAAGTCGCCTTTATTCCTTTTTTTTTCAAATCTTTTTTTTCTCTTATTTTTTTTTCTTTTTCTTTTAGGCATGGCTCGATAGTCCTACAGTCTACTTCTCCAGTGTTAAATCAATGAATGGTAAATAAGGAACACTACAAGCGTAAGCATGTGCAAAATGTCCTTCAAAATTTGCCTTTTGTTCTGCAAAAATCTTATCAAGTTTCATCTCAATAGGTATAACATCCCAGTGTTTCAAGCCACACATTAACAAAATATGATGCATCAAAAATCATGCTCTATGTTTAAGCTTGAAAATAAATCTTCACAAATGATTCCGCTCAACTACTCCACCAAGATGCTCAATCATAAATGTATCAATGGACATCATGTTATTTTTTTATTTTTTTATAAACTGTGCACACATGCTACCCTTCAACTAGTGAGAGACATAGTCCTCAATGAATCAAATGAAAGAAAACAAAGTGTAAGAACTAAGCAAGCAAAACAAACAATCAACATGAAATATAAAATCAAAGCAAAATAACAAATAAAAAAAAAAGGCAAGTAAAGAAAACTGTAAAGAAGGAAAAACAAATCAAAACACTTCCCTAGGGTCTTGCACAAGCAAGATCTCTTTATGTGGATCAAAGATCTTCAGAAATGACTTTAGACGTTGTCCGTTGACAGTGAAGCTATTACCATTCTTCGAATTGACAATGTCTACCGCGCCATGAGGATGAACGGTCTTTACAATGTATGGCCCACTCCATCGGGATTTCAACTTACCAGGAAAAATATGCAAGCGAGAGTTACAAAGGAGAACTTCCTGGCCAAGTGTAAAATGCTTTGGATGAATTTTCTGATCATGTAGAATTTTCATGCATTCCTTTGCCAGCTAAGCGTTGTCATAAGCATTCCGACGAGCTTCATCCAATTCATTGATCTGCAATTTTCTCAACCCTGAAGCTTCATCAAGTGACATGTTAACATGTTTTATGGCCCAAAGAGCTCGATGCTGAATATCAACAAGTAAATGACAAGCTTTACCATAAACTAATCGATAAGAGACATCCCTAGATTTGTTTTAAAAGCTGTCCTATAAGCCAAAAAAGCATCAAGAAGCTTAACTGACCAATCTTTCCTATTAGGCTGATAGTTTTCTCTAAAATGATTTTAATCTCTCTGTTTGCCAATTCAGCTTGCCCATTTATTTGAGGGTGATAAGGGGTAGAAACTTTGTGTGTGATGCCATATTTTTTCATGAGTGTAGAAAATGGTTTGTTGCAAAAATGAGAACCCCCATCACTTATAATAACTTTTGGCATGCCAAAACGAGTAAACAAAGATTGCAAAAATTTCAAAACAACATGATGGTCATTTGTTTTGCAAGCAAGGGCCTCCACCCTTTTGAAACATAATCCACAGCTAATAGAATATATGTGTTTCCAAAAGAAACCGGAAAAGGTCGCATGAAGTCTATTCACCAACAGTCAAAAATTTCTAAAGTAAGAATAGGGGAAAGAGGCATCATGTCTCTTTTGCTAATGGATCCTAATTTTTGACAAAGCTTACAAGACTTGCAAAAATTATAAGCATCTTTAAACATGGAAGGCCAGTAAAAACCGCTTCGCAAAATTTTAGCGACTATTTTCTTGGCTGAAAAATGACCACCACATGCACCCATATGACAAAATCTCAAAACTGAAGAAAACTCATCATCAGGAATGCATCTTCGAATCAATTGGTCCGAACAATATTTGAAAAGATATGGGTCATCAAAGTAAAAGTGTCGTACCTTAGAGAGAAATCGACGCTTATCTTGGGTGGACCATTCATAAGGCATTTACTCAGTCACGAGATAATTGACTATGTCAGCATACCATGGAACTCTATTAACCACAAACAGCTGCTCATCCGGGAAATTATCATCAAGAGGAAGGCTGACATTTGAAGAGGAGAATGATAGCAATCTAGAGAGGTGGTCAGCTACCATGTTTTCAACTCCTTTCTTGTCCTTAATGTTGATGTTGAACTCTTGAAGTAATAGAATCCAGCACATCAAGCGTGGTTTTGCATCTTTCTTAGCCAAAAAATACTTAAGAGTAGAGTGGTTAATGAAAATAGTAACAGGAGAACCAAGAATATAAGTTCGAAATTTATCAAGTGCAAAAACCACTGCAAGCAATTCTTTTTCAGTAGTGGTATAATTTTTCTGGGCATCATTCAAGGTTCTACTGGCATAATAAATCACAAAAGGTCTATTATCCACACGCTGCCCCAAAACAACTCCTAAGGCATAATCACTAGCATCTGTCATGATTTCAAATGGAAGGTCCCACTGCGGGGGTTGCTAATAGGAGCAGTGGTAAGCGACTTTTTAAGGGTATCAAAAGTTTTTTGGCACTCATCTGTCCAAACATATTCAATATCATTTTGTAAAAGAGTGCACAAAGGTTTTGCAATAGAACTAAACCCTTGAATAAACCGCCTATAAAAGCTAGCATGAACAAGAAAAGAATGAATATCCTTAACCATCCTAGGGATAGGAACCATCCTAGGGATAGGAAGTTTAGATATTAATTCAATTTTTGCCTTATCGACCTTTATACCTTCAGAAGAAATAATATGTCCCAAGATAATGCCCTGAATAACCATAAATTGGCATTTCTCCCAATTAAGTAAAAGATTTTTTTCCTCACATCTCTGGAGAATACGTGCCAAATTATGTAAACAACTATCAAAAGATTTTTCAAAAACAGAGAAGTCATCCATGAATATTTCACAAATGTCAGAAAAAATACTCACCATGCATCTCTGAAAAGTAGTTGGAGCATTGCACAAACCAAAAGGCATTTTAGTAAAAGCAAAAGTGCCAAAAGGACAGGTGAAAGTGGTTTTCTCCTAGTCCTCAGGCGCTACAGCAATTTGATAATAACCAGAATATTCATCCAAAAAGCAATAATATGCATTACCAGCCACTCTTTCTAAAATTTGATCCAAGAATGGTAAAGGAAAATGATCATTCCTACTGGCTGAATTAAGTTTTCTATAATCAATTCACATTCTCCAGCCAGTAACCATTCTAGTTGGAATCAACTCATTTTTATCATTTTTGACAGCAGTCAAACCAGATTTTTTTGGTACCACTTGAGTTGGACTTACCCACTTACTGTCTGAGATAGAGTAAATGATACCCACTGCGAGTAGCTTAAGCACCTCCTCTTTAACAACTTCCTTCACGGTAGGATTGAGCCTACGTTGAGCAGCACGAACCGGTCTAGCATCATCTTCAAGATGGATTCTATGGGTACACACAGCAGCATCAATACCTTTGATGTCGGCTATTATCCAACCAATTGCGCCTCGATACTTTTTTAAGACTTCAATCAACTGGGCTTCATCCTTCTGATTTAACTTTGAGGAAATCACCACAGGAAAAGTGCCTTCTTCAGGACCAAGAAACACATCTTTTAAATCTTGAGGAAGTGGTTTCAATTCCAACTAGAGAACTTCTTCCTCTGAAGATTTAAGCATGTTTGGCAGTAGTAGAGCTTCAAACTAGGGTTTCCATCTTGCTCCTGCAAATTGTACTTCAAGTGGTAAAGAAGAATCTTCAAAACAATCAAAAAATTCAAAGTCATCTTCATTGATATGATTAATTTTTTCATCAAATAAAAATTCAGGTGTCTGAAAAATAGAATCATTATCCGAGAAAGGAGAAGTTGAGCAAATAAACTCTGTTGGTGTCAAACTCTCCACAGCATTCAAATCACTTGTGTCATCAAAATGTGCTGGCATCTTGCAAGCATTGAAAACGTTCAGCTCAAGTGCCATGTTCCCAAAGGTAAGCTTCAAAACTCCACTTCTGCAATTGATCAAAGCATTTGATGTAGCTAGAAATGGTCTTCCAAGGATGACAGGAGCTTGGTAAATAGTGAAGACTGGCTGCTGCATATCAAGAACCACAAAATCCACTAGGTAGTAGAATTTGTCCACCTAGACCAACATGTCCTCTACAATACCCCTTGGTACCTTAACTGATCTGTCAGCCAACTATAGTATGATGGAGGTCTTTTTCAGCTTACCCAATTCCAACTGCTCATATACTGAGAATGGTAGCAAGTTCACACTACTCCCCAAATCAAGTAAAGCTCTCCCAATGTGTGATTCATGGATCATAATAGAAATGTTGGGGGAGCCGGGATCTCCAAACTTCTGAGGAGTCTCGCTCAATATCAATGCACTGACTTACTCCGTTAGGAAAGCTTTCTTCTTTACATTCAACTTCCTCTTTATTGTGCACAAGTCCTTCAAAAATTTTGCATATGAAGGCACTTGTTGTATGGCATCCAAGAGTGGAATATTGATCTTTACTTGCTTGAGAATCTATTGAATTTTCGTGTGATATTTGTTCTTTTGGCCAGCTTCCAATCTCTGAGGATAGGGAACCACAGGTTGGTACCCCTTACTAGTTTCAGCATCTGCACTCACAGGCTTCTTCAGCTCTGGTCTTACTACCTTTGGTTCTTTCTCAACTTCATTAGTCTCTATTACATCTTTAGGAATAGGAGCAACTACCTGTGTGTCCATAGGCATCTCTACTTGGGGAACTTCCTTCCCACTTCTCAAAGTAAGAACTGTCTTCGTTGTCTGAATAACATCCCCTGAAACATTATGCACTTGCTGTTGTTTTTGCCTGTATACTTGAGGATTAGGCTGAGCTTGTGCTGGAAATTTCCCTTCTCTAGGGTGCTCAAGGTCGTGCTCATCTTATTAATAGTGCCTCACAACTCATTTATGGTATGAGTATTCTAATTGTTTGTGGTGGCCTGAATCTGCATGAATTGCTTAAGTGTATTGGCCATCTGTGCTATACTGTCATCTAGAGGCTTCTTTGCAGATGATGGAGGCTGAGAACTCTGTGCAGCTACATGAGGCTGAAATCCAGGAGGAGCTACAAAAGGATAGCTCTGAGAACTCTGATATGGCGGATACTGGTGCTGAGGAGCACCATGATGAGATGGCTGCTGCGCAGGTGGTGGAGATCGACCAGGCTGATCATTTCTCCATGAGAAATTTGGGTGATTCCTCCACCCTGGATTATATGTGTTGGAAAAAGGCTAATTTTGTGCTCTATTAACCCAGTTAGCTGATTGCATCTGCTTAGACCCACTTTCTTGAAATATTGGCATAATTGGGCAGTCTTGGATCTTATGGTTCGAATCAGCACACATAGAACATGCCTCTACTACTTTCATAGCCTTCACTTTTTCCATTTCGATGACCTCTAGTCTTCTAGTCAATGCAGCTATTCAGGCTTGGACATCAATGTCTTCCTTAAGCTCATATCTACCCCCTCCAGAAATAGCTCTCAGTGGCTGTGCTGCTAACGGCACTCGATCAGTACGAGCGTTCCACTATTGTACACTCTCAGCAAGATAGTTAAAAAATGATAGAGCTGCATCAGGTTCCTTGCTAAAGAACTCCCCATTGCACATTGTTTAAACAAACTACTTACATTCTGGAGTGAGACCAGTGTAAAAATAGCTCACCAGGCTCCAAGATTCAAAACCATGATGTGGACAGATGTTTACCAAATCTTTAAATTTTTCCCAACTGGCCTGAAAAGTCTCATCAGGTTTCTGATTGAACTGGCTGATTTGCTCTTGTAAAAATTGAATTCTCTGAAAAGGAAAATTGTTTTGAAAGAATTCACACTGCATATCAGACCAACTAGAAATAGAATTAGGCCTCAAAGAATTAAACCAAATATTCGCTTTACCCTTTAAAGAGAAAGGAAATAAACGAAGTCTAATAAATTCATCAGTAACAACCCTAGTAATAAAAGTAGTGCAAGCCAATACAAAATCTGTCAAGTACTGGTAAGGACTCTTAGAATCTATCCCATAGAACTGAGGTATCACTAACATCATGCCATGCTTATTAGAGAAATTGGGTGCATTTTCAGGTAAAGCAATGCATGAAGGTGTAGTGGTGTGAGTGGGTTGCAGATAATCCTTAAGAGTGCATGGTGCAGGTGCAACCATGTTTTATGGTTCAATTTCAATTTCCTCACCTGACTCACTCATAGAAAAGACAGAAGAACTATCTATCTCCAAGCTGTGTATACTACTCTCAACACTTGATGTGACTCTAAGCAACCTATTTGAACTGTCTCTCACCCATGACATGAAACATCAGTTTAAAAAGCATATATAAAAAACATTAACAAGTTTAAATTTAAGTTAAATTACTTTCCCCGGCAATGGTGCCAAAAACTTTACTCACTCAAAAATGAGTAGCATAAAGACTATCCCAAGTGCAGGAGGATATCGCGTAATAATTAGAAATAAATTCCTAAATCGTCTCCTCAGGGAAAGCTTACTTAAACTCAACTCGTTGAAAATGGTGAAAATCTTCACAAAGAGAAAATAAAAATGATGGTATGTGCAATGGATGGAAAAGGATACTAGTCATGGACTAGATTCATATTTTTAGATTTTGAGTGTTGGATTGAAATGTAAAAGACTAAGAGATTAAACTAAGAAATTAATAAAACTAAGTTAAGAATTAAACTAGATTAGAAAGTAATTGACAAAATATGTACTGAAAATTGAAAAGCCCCAAAATCAATGTTCTAGGGTTCATCATTGTATTCAAATCACAAATTCTTCAAATTAATCCATAGCAATTGTAATCGCTATTAAAATGAAAGCTTAACGAAGCAAAAAAAATAAATAACATGAAATAAATGAATAACAAATAAATTGTTCAAACTTCTAAGCCAAAAATCCCAAAAATAATCCACAAACTTAAAACTGAATTTAAATAACAAGTAGGGAATGAAAAGATCAAGCCAATGAGATGAAGAGTTGAAGCGGTGGAGGAGGCTGGGATGTAGTAGCAATTGGACCCCTCAAGGAGCTCTTCAATCTGCTGTAGTGTGAGTGAATGTTCTAGAAGAATTTGTGTTGTTGCGTGAATAATCGCTTGTGTGGATCCCCCTCTCTGGATCTGAGTGAAAATCAAAGAAAAAATAATTTCTAAGTGTTCCTTGTAATCCCACAGTGTTTTCCAGGCCAAAAGCCTGCCATAAGGTGTAAAATCTCATATATATACCCTAACAGCGGAATAAACCCTAGATCTGTAAAATACGATGTCCGCTCAAGCGGAGTGTCGAGCGGACATCGAGCGTTCAATTCCGCCTGACTTCGCTCGAGTGGCCAAATGCCTCTGCTCGAGTGATCTCCTTTCCCGCAACCCGCTCGAGCACACTGTCGAGCGGCAATCGAGCGTTTGAATCTGCCTGAATTCACTCAAGCGGCCAAAAACCTCCGCTCGAGTGATGTGGACTAGACTCCACATTAATCAACAGTTGATAAAATTAGGCAGAAATTGACACTTTTAAACAATTAAAATCACAACTTAGATTCATTCATTTTTCCATATAAAACCAATGATAAAGTAATGAAAGAATTAAGATATATTGGTTCCAAAAGCATTAAAATATGTAATAACTCAGCTCAATCAACATTCAATGCCCTCACTCCAGAAAAAGTTAGAGGTAAGGCTTTTGGCTTTTCGGTATAGGGTGGATTACGTCTATGCTTAATAAGATGGTTTTGTTGCATGTGGAATTATTTTAAGGGAAAATGAAGGTTATGTTAAAAGTGGATTGTATGGTCTTATGATCAGGACAAGTTTTCAACCTGACAAATTAACATGCCATTCTCTTATTCTTTGGCTTAGCGAGTCTGATTTTCTCCTTGGCGATTGTCAATCCCTCATTTAATTGTTGGGTGCTTCCACCCCAAATGCAAGAAACAAATGAACCTCTTTCATGCTTGTCCTTTAAAAGTATTTAACCCTTAACAGTATTATTATTTTTAGCCACCAAAATTATTATTATAGGTGGTGGTGTTGGGCCAGAGTCCTCTTTGTTATTATTATTATAATAATAATAATAACAGTCCTTCAAAACTGTTATTATTATTTCAATGAGAACAATATAGGTGGTGTTGTTGGGCCAGAGTCCTCTTTTTTTCAACTCTTCATAAAGTTCAAATGCAGCCACTGCATCACCACTATGAGGTGAAAGCCTGAAACGAGTACATTATAATCAGCAACATCAAACTTCAGATGTAACGTATTGTTCCATGATGCCCCTCAACTTTAGAGCCTCTGTGAGGTTAGCAACCTTGCAGAACATGTGCATCAAAGATGTAAAAGTGGCAGTAGTTGGAACGAGTTGCCGTCTAACCATAGCACTCTTTGCAACATCTCTCTAATAGATAGCTAGTGCTTCCATCTCATCTTTTAGCTTGAATGCTCCTTGTATATCTCGCATTGTACACATACCATTAATTAGTGTGATATATTGCACACAATTAGGAGTAAAACCATTTTCCAACATGTTGTGCAGAATAAAATGGGATTCATGGAAAGATGAGCATGTTAAAAGTACACTGACCAGCTATAATACCATACATTGTCATCTTTTTCAACATTTTGATACCAATGTCCAATGTCCATATGCAATAACAATATAAAAATAATTATTGTTGATATCGTGATATAGGCAAGAAAAAATAATTTACACTTGGTATTGGAGCTCAGTTTATGACCTTTAATTTCAGTGATGGGGCTTATTCCTTGAATCACATATTTTGTTTGCTTATTACCATGAAATGACTGACTGTAAGGCAATGATTAATGCCTTAAAAGTTGAGGGAAAGATGAAGTTGACCACAGTTCATAATACCCACAATCACGGACTGAGTCCACAGAAATTGCGCTTCTTCCACTGTAATCACGAAGTTAGTGAGGCTGTAAATAGAGTACTAGATACAGACCTGGCTAGCATCTGAATGAATAGGAGCTTCGGGTCTATTGTTGTTGGAGTGGGAGGGTTTGAGAACCTTCCATTTTCAGAAAAGGATTGTCGCAATTATATAGATAAGGTAAGACATCTGCAACTTGGATCAAGAGGTGCTGGAGTGCTTCGAGACTATTTTTCTAGGATGCAATACAAGAATCCCGAATTCTTTTATTTGATGGATTTAGATGATGATGGGAGGTTAAGGAATGACTTTTGGGCAGATCCACGCCGTAGGGCAGCTTATCAAGATTTTGGTGATTTGGTAACATTTGACACTACGTACCTGACGAATAGGTATGGGATGCCCTTCGCACCCTTTGTTGGTGTAAACCATCATGGCCAATCGATTCCCTTAGGGGCAGGATTAATTTCCAGTGAGGACACAGACACTTTTATATGGTTATTTCAGACTTGGCTGCAGTATATAGATGGTATAGCCTCGCCAACTATTATTACTGACCAGGACAAAGTAATGAAGAATGCAATCGCTGTTGTATTTCCAAAAAGTCAACATAGATTTTGCCAGTGGCATATACTTAAAAAAGTCCCTGAGAAGCTTGGCTCCCACCGTGCTTACAAAAGTGGCCTAAAAAGTCAGCTAATGAAATATGTGTATGACACTCAAAATATTGAAGAATTTGAGAATTCATGAGAAGAGTTAATTAGCACATATACCTTGCAAGAAAATGGTTGGTTGTAAATTTTGTACGCTGAGCGCACGCATTGAGTACCGGTATTCCTAAAGGAGTATTTTTGGGCTGGCATGAGTACCACACAACGGAGCGAGAGCATGAATGCATTTTTTGACGGGTATATTCATGCGAAGACAAACTTGATGGAGTTCGTCAACCAATATGACAATGCCTTGAGAAAGAAAATCAAGAATGAAATCAGCTCAGACTTCCACTCCTTTAGCATTACAATTCCATGCATATCTAGATCTCCAATCGAGAAGAGATTCCAAGAGCTGTACACGAATGCAAAATTTAGAGAAGTTCAATAGCAAGTTATGGGTGTGCTCGATATGGATCCATCTCTACTTAGACGGGATGGTGTGAAGAAGACCTATCTCGTAGAAGATGAAGTTCGTGTTGAGGAGTTTTGTAAACATGGTACATATTATGTGGACTTTAATGAGGAAGACTGCGATGTTAAGTGTTCGTGTGGGTTATTTCAGATGAAAGGGATATTGTGTAGGCATGTCTTGGCCATATTCAAATGTAATGGGATGAATCTTTACCAGATAGGTATATTTTAGATCGATGGAGGAAGGACATCAAACGGAGATACACTTTAATCCACAGTACCTATGACACAGGGTATCAGCGAGAAGATACTAACAGATATTCAACTTTATTGAATATCTGTTATCGGATGATTACTCATGCAACGGGTTCAAAAGAGCATACTGAAGATGCAACTAAAAAGTTATATGCAATGATTGAGTTATATGGTGACAACCAAGAACCCCCTTCAATGACCAAAACAGGTTCCAGTGTTGGTTGTACTACAAAGGACACAACCAACGTTGATAGTTCACAACAAGTACTCAGTCCACACGTGTTGTGCGAGGAAAAGGCAGACCCCCATCTCTGAGGAGAGCATCCAAGATGGAGCAAGACATGCGGAAAGTTAAAGCGAAGAAGCAACTTGTTTGGGAAAACGTAAAGAGGTTTGATATTTTTAATAACAAAATTCTTTTCCATATACATTATTATTTGGATTGATTTATTTATGCAAATATTGTGATTACATAGAGTTTGTACTTATTTTGTATTTATTAGCGAGATGGAGGATATACGCCAGCCCAGGACACATGTAGGAATTTATTTGGGCCATCAGAGATAGATCTTTCCAATGTTGGAAACATGCAGGTATACATATCTTTCTTTTGAATTGCTAACTTTTTTGAAAATGATTTTTTAAATGTGTTAGACTTATATTTGCCATATTTTTATGATTACATGTATCACTAGACTATTCCAGTCAGCTCAACTTTTGACATTAGTGGAACACAAAATATGGCTGGGAGTCAAGAAAGTATAATATTTCTAAACTTTTGATACTTTATACATTATATTGATGTCACAATAATATTTTATATTGCCATATTTAACAGATGCAATTTGGGTTGGTTGGGCTTAATTGGTGGTTGTGGTTAATTTTGTGGAAAGAAATAGCATGGTGGTTATAGTTTTTGTAATTATTTTTGTGGGAAGAAATATCGAGCTTAATTGGTGGTTGTAGTTATTTTTGTGGAAAGAAATAGCATGGTGGTTATAATTTTTGTAATTATTTTTGTTGGAAGTTTGTGGTCTTGGCAGGTTCAAGTTTTGTAGTTATTTTTGTGGATAGAAATATTAGTGGTTATAGTTTTTATAATTTCATTTTGTGGGAAGAAATATTGGTGGTTATAGTTTTTGTACTTATTTTTGGAGGTTAAGAAATATCGGTGGTTATAGTGTTTGTAATATAATTTATGGGAATAAATATTGGTAAGTGACAAGTTTTGTACATAGTTTTTGTGGGAAGAAACACTTGCATCTGAATTCCAAAGCCCTAGAGTTGAGTTGACCTAAACTAAACTTAAAGAACAATATGTTATAACTAGCGTGAGGTGAGTTGCCTTCAGGTGGCAGCTGCTAGCTCTAATATGATCCTACTTATAAAATCCTGCATCTTGGCCATAATATAGAAGAATTTATATTACTAACTAGGTATCTAATACACCTCAGGAATAGCCAAAATATTGGTGGTCTGTCAGAAACCAAAACCAGTTGGCGGAATAAAAAATGCTCCTTCATTGTCTTAGTCGTTCTATATATATGCTTGCATGAAAGGGTAGTCAATGCACGCACACGGAGAAGCACTCAAATCCATGAAAATTTAACTTTTAACAAAACTTGATTCATTATGTTCCAAGAAGATAGGAACACTTGCATCTGAATGTAAAAGTTGTACAAAGATAGAAACAAGACAAATGCAAAATGGGATCATGGATCTACTGAAAGCAACATTCTCCTTTTGTCACCATTAAAGATCAGTGCACAAAACTGCTACCCATTCATACTAAATTACAAATCAGTTCTCTGAATATTTACAACACTTAACTATACAAATCTAATAACTAAATAACTTATAACACTTAAACAATTCATAATTCAACTAACATAAACCACTACCCATTCAGAACAAACAGTACAAGTCAGTTCTCTAAATAATTACAACACTTAATTATACAAGCAGCATAACTAAATAACTTATAGCACTTAAACTACAAATTCGACTAACATAAACTACTACCAAGTCAATAAATAACAACAAACAACAAATACAAAACCCCAATACACCCGAGGTAGCGTGCGCGAATGCCATAGGATAGATTCTCTCTCAAGAAGCATCAACTCCATTTTTTGAACCTCCTCATTTCTACTGGATAGCACCATCTCTCGCTTCTCGATGTCATCCAGTATCTTATGGAGCTCAGTCGCTCTCTTTTCGACATCGCTGAGTCTCTTCTCAAGCTCTTCCTCCTTCCTTAACAGTATATTTTTTTCTTTCTTCTAGATCTACACTGTATTCATTATTATCTGCCCACTTGAAAAGTTTACAATATGGCAATCCCTAATATTTGCACAGATATATAAAAAAAGTTAGATGTACATAATATTATGGCAATATAAACCCCTATGTAGTACTAATGAAATTCTTGTAATTACCTTTGTGTTGTACTTAGGACACCCTAAGAAGGGTCGTCCTGGATTTGCCTTAGTTTTTGAGTATCTCAATATAGCTTCAACCTCAAAGAAGCACAAGGGAGGAGCCAAAGTACGTTTGCACCAGGATGAAGAAGACAATGATGATCTTTTAGACATTCTAGCATGAACCAGAATCACAATGGAAAGACACACATAAACCATACATCTATGTATTTTTCCCACTAATTCATCATGTTGAAGAAGTCTAGTAGAAATAAATGGTCAATCAAGCAATACAATTCCAAGTTAAGGAAAATTTTAGCAAAGTAGTAGACATGAATTTCCATTTACTAATTTTTAAATCATCTACACAGTTGAATAATCAAAATAGCAGGTTTTTTTCCAAAAACAGATGAACACTGTAATTTTTTTTAGAATAATAGCTGCATAGGAATATCACTAATAAGTATTAACTACGTTAAATATGACTATAAATAATATGTTACTGTGTTAAATCACTATTTATCTTAAAAACAATAAACACAAACCAATTTATTTCTAACGTAGATCAATATACTAAGTGATGTTAGTATATGGATGTCTTTCTAAAGTGGAATTTATGGAAGTTGCATATCAGTATACTAAGATGTCCCAAGTATCCATCTTCTTAGGACCTACTATCACACTGTGGTAGGAACCTCTCAGCTATCATTCTAATTTGGGAGCTTGTTAGCCATCATGAACAATATCATTCAAATGTATCCCACCGAATATGCAGTACTGAATCAAGCCAACAATAGAAATGAGTTTTTATTGGACCCATCAATTTCATTATCACCGATACAGACTATGCCAAAGTCCAAGTGGGTGAAAACCAATGTCTTGCTGTGTATTAACATATATTACTGTTGAAATGAATTTCATTATCAAGTCTGTCCATCTTACCCCAAATCCAAGCTTCCTCATCACTGCCTCTAGGTATTGCCACTCCACCTTATCAAAGGCCTTAGAGATATCAAGTTTTACAGCCATGCTTCCCACTGTGCCTTTTTGTCTGCATTTCATAGAATGTAAGATCTCATAGGCTGCAATAACATTGTCTAAGATCAACCTCCCAGGTATGAATGCACTCTGATATCTTGAGATAATTCTATCCATCACCTTTTTAAGCCTATTTGCAAGTCTTTGCAATGATCTTATAGAATACATTGCATAGACTTATCGGCCTATAATCATTAACAGTCTTTGGCTCACTAATTTTAGGAACCAATACAATGAAGGTCTGGTTGATAGGCTCTTGCAACCTGCCTCCATTCAAAAATCTCAACACAGCTTCACTTACATTATTCCCAATCATATGCCAAAAGGATTGACGACAGAAACATGCCCCATACCCATCAGGTCTTGGAGCTTTCATAGGCCCCATCATTTTCAGAGCCACCTTCACTTTGGATATTTATTTTTATTTAATGGTTATTATTTTTATTTA
The DNA here is from genome assembly GCA_011037825.1 of Carya cathayensis. Taxonomy (NCBI): domain Eukaryota; kingdom Viridiplantae; phylum Streptophyta; class Magnoliopsida; order Fagales; family Juglandaceae; genus Carya; species Carya cathayensis. The sequence goes on along the minus strand of QGSO01000356.1, from coordinate 1,404,147 downwards.
ATGGTTATTATTTTTATTAAGTTCTGTTTATTTTAATGTCAATTTAAAACTCGTTGTACGTACGTACGTACGTGAATGGTTAGCGTTAAGAGCCAGCTGGTGGGACGACAAGATCAGATGACACTTTGATCCTTTGGGTTGTCATGACTAATTTAGCCTGTATGATCTTTATAAACAAAAAAGTTAGTTAGTAGAAATAATGTTAAAGAGTCTTATTTTTCCTAACATCATGAAATAATATGTGAAAAAGAAAGACATATAAAGTGAATTTTACAATATTAATTATTATTATATGTATAAATTATGGAGTAATGTTATATATAGTTGTGGAGTATGCAAGCGCAGCACAATCATTTTTAAAAAGAATAGAGTATATATATTATTAAAAAATTAATTTTTTTTTTCATATGAATCTCATATTTATTTATTTATTTTTTTTAAAATTACGCGACATCTATGCATTCATGACTGCAAATATCATTTCTTTAAATTATGATATAAAATTCATTTAATGTATTTATCTCTCTAGCTTGCACTCTAATTGAGTCTAAGTTTTAACAAGAAGAATTTGATCAATTGAAACTTTAACTCCTCGTTCTCTCATCTATCAAATCGTTTAAAACAAGATCTATCATGAAATAAAAAAATAAAAAAACTCCGGCCATTTTCCTTGTCTATCATGATAAAAACAAGTTTTAAACAGAATAGCTTGTACATTTTTGACTTTTGAGTACTACAATCATGTTCAGCTGTCGGTGAAGTCCGTGAAGATCAAGACTGATCGCGGACTAATAATAGCTTGTTTTCCTTTATGTTGTTTTCTCTTTTAATAAGCACGTGCATATATTCATACATGAAGAAAAAGTGTTGACTCTCTCTCTACGTTGTGGGCGCCGTCTGGGGTACTTGCATGGCGTTAGGCATTGGATCTGCCCCTGGTGGTAGGGCCCATTATAACAAAATTGAGATTTAGTGACGCTTTAGAATTGGTGACAGTCTCCAAATCATCACAAAAAATTAGTTTTTGTGACGGTTTATACAAACCGTCACTAAATCTATATGAGAATTTGTCTGACGTTCAAATGTAGACAAATTTATGTTCGAAAGTTACATGGACGTTTGAATATTAAAAATTTTTACGTGCGAACGTAACATTTTTTGGCGCCAACATTCAAACGTTAATCAGTAACGTTCGAACGTTGATGCGTGAAGTTCGAACGTTGGATAGGGTATTTGGTAAATATGACTATAATTTAAATTTTATGTAATTTTTAAATAAAATAATGCATCCTTTGTAAACAATTATTACAAATTTAAAGAGATTGAAATTTGTAGCACAATGATTTAATATTAAAATTGGATAAGCTAACTGTGGTATATTATATACTATATATATAATATATAATACACTATATTATATATTAGTTAAGTATATAATATATATTATATATATATAGTCTAGTACTATATACTATACTATATATAGTCTAGTATATATTATATAATATATACATAGTATATCTATATACCCATTATATATATTATATATAGTCATTACATATAATATATACTATGTAATATATATATTATATATATAGTCATTACATAGAAATGACTCGGAGCGTAGAGGAGGCAGGCCAAGGTTGCCTTTGGCTATGGAGGAGTTTAACAGTTGGGTGGGTTGTTGTGGGTTTCTTGACATGCCTTCCTGTGGGAATTCTCTTTCTTGGTGTAATGGTCATTCTGGTAGATCACGGCACTGGGCTCGTCTTGATCGTTGTTTTTTCAACACAGCGGCTTTTGATGCTTTTCCTGATGCTAATATGGAATACTTGGCACGCACTTCTTCTGATCATGCTCCAATGGCAGTCTTGTTGGAGAATCAGTTCAATCAGTATGGTTTTCCTTCCTTTAAATTTCAGCAAATGTGGGTTTCTCATGCTCAGTTTTTTGATTGTGTTTCGCACTCTTGGAATATTGATGATGTTGGGGGATCTCGTTTGTATATGCTTGTTACTAAACTTAAACGTCTCAAAATTCCTTTGAGATCTTGGAACACTCATATCTTTGGTAAAACTGCTGCTCACATAGCGGCTCTTGAGGATCGTAACAAGGGCTTGGAGGTAAGTTTACAATCTGAGTATGCTGAAGACGTGGAGGATGATCTTGTTGCCTCCCAGTTGGAGCTATCAGTCTGGTTGAATAGGGAAGAACAGCGCCTAGCCCAACAAGCCAAACAACGTTGGATATAGAAGGGTGAAGCAAATTCTGCTTTTTCCGTGCTGTCAGTCGTCGTAATCATAAAGAGGTTAAAGTGATGCAGCTTGAGGATGGTTCTTTTCTCTCCTCACCTGAACAAATTCATGATGGGGCTATCTCTTATTTCTCTAACTTCCTGAAAGCAGGTAATAGTCGTGATGAACCTAATCTGGAGGACTTAGTTCAACCGATTATTTCTCAAGACGACAACGACCTCCTTTCTTGTGTTCCTTTATCTTAAGAAGTCTATGATGCTCTTTGCTCCATTTCGGAAGATAGTAGCCCGGGTCCTGACGGTTTTGGGTCGGGCTTCTATCGATCTTGTTGGCACATTGTGGGTACCGATGTTGTCGCTACTGTGTCAGATTTTTTTCAAGGTATGGCTCTCCCCTGGTTTTTCAATGCTACGCATCTGGTTTTAATTCCAAAAGTTGAAAATCTGAAGAGTTTTGATAAGTTTAGACCGATTAGCTTGTGCAATGTCTTCTACAAAATTTGCACTAAAATCATGGTTAATCGCTTATCCCCCCCTGCTTGCTAAGTTTATTTCTCCTGAACAAGGAGCCTTTCTCCCGGGCCGTAGTATCTTTGATAACATTAGCATGACTCAAGAGATGATTCACTCTATTAATAAACCTGTCTATGGTGGTAATGTTGTTTTGAAGATTGACATGGCGAAGGCCTTCGATAGTGTAGACTGGTCCTTTCTTTTGTAGGTTCTTAAAACATTCGGTTTCTCAGATTTTTTCTGTAAGTTAATTCGCCAGTGCATGACAAATCCTTGGTTCTCCGTTGTCATGAACGGAGTTCCCAAAGGTTTTTTCAAAGGTGGTCGTGGGTTGCGTCAAGGTGACCCCATCTCTCCCTATCTCTTCATTCTTGTGGAAGACATTTTCTCGAGGATGATTAATAATCAGATCCTAATGGGCAAGATCATACCGTTTCACCATCCGAGAGGCTCCCCTATTATCTCACATCTACTTTATGCGGATGACATGGTCCTGTTTTATAACGGGGGAAAGGCTTCTTTGAAAGCGATTACTGATATGTTGAAGACTTATGAAAAGTGGTCTGGACAAGCGGTGAACTCTAATAAATCCCATATTTTTTCTCTACTCAGATCTCTACTTCTAGACGTCGGGCTCTACTCCGTTTCACTGGTTTTACGGAAGGAAGTTTTCCTTTTAAATATCTGGGAGTTCCTATTATCACAGGTAGACTGAAGATTGCTCACTTTGATGACTTAATTGCTAAAGTTCAGTCTAAATTGGAGGGTTGGCAGGCTAGATTGTTATCCAATGGGGCGCGTTTGACTCTCATTAAACATGTTCTTCAAAGTATTCCCGTGCACAGCCTCTCTATCTTAAGAACTCCTAAAGCCGTGATTGAGAAAATTCACAGAATCATCAGTACCTTCTTCTGGGGTGTTAAAGATGGTAAGCCTAAGAAAAAATGGCGCTCTTGGGTGGATATTTGTAAACTTGTCTCGGAAGGCGGTCTGGGCATTCGTAACCTTCAAGACGTCCAGTCTTCTCTTCACATGAAGTTAGCCTGGAACCTTCTGCAAGGTACCTCTCTCTGGTCTAAATTTTTTCATGCTAAATATATTGGTGATAGAAATATTTCTATGGTGGATCACAAGAAAGGGTCTCTTTTCTGGAAGATGATATTGAACAGTATTCCTTTAGTGCAAGCTAATTCTAAATGGAAAGTTCGGGAGGGCAATGTTCTCTTTTGGCATGATTATTGGGCTGATGATGCTCCTCTTTGTGATAATAATCTGATTTCTGATATGCCTAATCTTAAATTGGAGGATTGTAAAGCTGGGTTGGGTTGGAATATGGATTTGTTTACTCGGTTGGTTGGTCATCACAAAGCCGAGGATCTTATTTTGCAACTGGGTCGGATTAAAAATGGGAAAGATTTATTGATTTGGCTTCCTAAAGCTGATGGGCTCTTCTCTACTAAAAGCGCGTGGAATTGTATTCGTATAAGATCTCCTGTTTTCCCTTGGGCTACTTGGGTCTGGCATTCCGCTCTTCCCAATAATATTTCGATTACTATGTGGAAGGCCATTCATAATTGTCTTCCTGTAGATGACAGAATCCGTAATCTTGGTATTGTTATTGTTTCCCATTGCGATTGCTGCTCCAACTCCAAGTATGAAGATCTCAATCATTGTCTTGCTAGAGGAGATTTTGCTGAAAAAATTTGGCCTATTTGTTCTGTTGTTCTTGGAATCCCTTGGATGGAAGGTTGTTCTTGGAAACAGAGGGTGGAGTGTTGGTATCGGAGGGCAAAAAATTCTAATCGCACGGGTCAATTGCTGGGTCTTCTTCTGGCTATCATTACTTGGCGTTTATGGAAACGTCGCTGTAAAGCCAGAATGGAAGGCTTGATGGAATCGGTCCAACAGGTTTGGTGTTCTATTAAATATTGGGTCTCTTGGATCGGGTTAAAGCTTAAGGATGTCAACTTGCTCTCTCGACATGACGAAGGTGTCTTGCTTTGCTTTAATATGCCTTTAAATATTACGAGGACAGAGTTAATTATTCCAGTCAAGTGGAAGCTTCCTCAACCAGGTTGGGTCAAATTGAACGTTGATGGCTCTTCTCTAGGCAATCCAGGTCCTTCAGGTGCAGGAGGCATCATTCGTGATGATAATGGCAATTTTCTATGCGGGTTTGCAGTTGCCACTGGGCATAATTCCAACAACTATGCAGAACTGATGGGTTTACTTCATGGGCTTCGTCATATTGATCTGTTGGGTGTTTCATCTGTGGAAATCGAACTTGACTCCATGCTTGTGCTTAACTGGTTGAGGTCTCAGAGATGTGGCCTATGGTACATGGAAGATTATTGGGATGAGATCCAGAGTCGCCTCGCCGTACTTAGTGTTTCTCTTCTGCATTGCTATAGAGAATGTAACTCAATGGCGGATGGGCTTGCTAAAATGGGTGCTAAGGGCCATACCCTTTCATGGGTTTCTTTATCTGATTTACCTGCTACCATAAGAGGTAATATTCGGTTGGACAAAAGGGGTCTTCCCTACATTCAGAAAATTCGAAGACGAGGTTAATGGGCTTTGATCGTTGGTTTTTTTCTTCAGGTATGTCCTTTTCTTTACACTCATTATCTTCTCTTCTTACCTTTTTGTCTGCGAAGGTTGTTTCTTGCAGGTTATGGTTCTGCGTTTTTTATGTTATGTTCTTTTAGTGCTTTATGGTTGTGGTTTCTTTTTGGTATTTTTTAGGCTTGGGTTTTGGTTTTATTTGTAGCCCTCAGGCCTCTGGCTGTAACCACGGTATTCCTCCGCCACAAGTGAGGGCTTATTAATAAACTTGGGACGGGGCTGCTATGTGGGCGGCTACCGGCTCTTTTAAAAAAAAAAAAAAAAGTATATAACAAACGTTCGAATGTTGGTTCACATTAGAACTAACGTTCGAATGTAATTACACAAAATTACAAAATAACGTTCGAATGTAAGATCCAACGTTCGAACATATTCACTCTCAAAACGAACACAACGTTCGAATATTTAAACGATTTACGTTCAAACGTTTTGTTTGACATTCCAATGTAAATATGATACGTTCGAACTATAACAAACGAACGTCAAATTTTCTCATTCGAATATCAATTGGTCGGGTTAACGTTCGAACGTTTTGTTGGACGTTCGAACGTTACATTTTGTGACAGATTTCAACCGTCACAAAAAATCTCACGTTCGAATGTGTCATCAAATGAAAGACCTCCAACCGTCACTAAAAATACTTTTTGTGACAGTTGAATAGTAAACGGTCACCAATTGTTTTCTGTGACGCACATTAGGTGACGGTAGTTGTGACGGTTTCGAACTGTCACCAAATGTCTTTAGTGACATTTTGGTCATTTTTTGTCACGTTTTTCTCTGCCACAAAAGACCAATTGTGTTGTAGTGGGTGGAGGCTTGGTTGGGCATGGATCATGAGGGGAGGCCAATGGGGCTGTTGGCGCAGACTGGAAGTGCGTGTACTATTGGGGCAAGGGGGTTTGGCGATGTGTGGTGGCTGCAAGGCCCAGATTTTGCCAGAGGTGTTTCTTCCTCCAAGGGAGCGACAGTTCCAGGATAGTAATATGTTTTTCTTGTTTTCGAAGGCGAAGATTCAACATTCGGCAAATGCTTTCCAGTTCTCAGTGGTTCTAAAACTCCTTTGTCGACATCCTTCCCTTGATCATATTCGGGCTTTTATAAAAAATCGTTGGGGGTTGAGATCGATTCCAGTGGTTGGGCAATTATGTAATCCATGAAATGTATTGGTTAGAATGGTGGCAGAGGAGGATTTTATTAGTGTGATGGCGCGCGATAATTCTGAAATTCATGGAGTTCATTTTTGGGTTTTTCATTGGATACCGGATTTTTTGGAAGACAAGGATTCGCCGTGGGTGCCGATATGGATTACACTACCGGATTTACGAATCAATGTTATGTAGTATGGGGAATGGTATTGGATGATACCTAAAGAGGGATAATGCGACGGCGTGCGTGACTCGTCCAGAGGCTGCGCGTATCTGTGTCGAAGTTGATGTCTCCCAGAATTTGTGCCAGTCGTTTTGGTTGGGTCCCCCAGGCTTGGCATCGAGTCACTTCTAGGAGATTATATATGAATCGATGCCTTCGTTTTGTGCTCTATGCAAAAAAAATGGGCACCTTGAGGCAAGACACTCCAGGTGGGAACGTAGAGCATCTAGTGGATGATAATAAGAATAAACAGAGCTTGACACAGGCCAAAGGTAACAAATAGACCTTAAAATCTCAGTGGAAAGTAGTAGGAAACCGTGGTGGGGAACAATTCTTGCCTGTTACGGAGACGGTGGTGGGGGAATCGTCGAGATCGAGAAGGGAGGTCATTCTGGACGCTATAGGTATAAGAAGGGCAGAGAATGCAGGGGTAGCCAAGGGCATCTGGTTTGTCTTTCCGACGGGTGTAGTGTTTGATAAATATCTAGATGAGGCTGGCGTTGTTTTTTTCAGAGGACTTGGCATCTAGGGCGTTGCGTATGGATAGTGTGCCTATGCCTGAAGAGGAACTGAAAGTATCTGACCTGCTGGTGGGGACGCCGTCTAAGCAACGGGATAATTGGTTCGAAATTACAGTGGCGGCGGATAAGGATGATGACCAAGAATTTTTGGAAAGTTCTGCAACAAGTACTTTGAGGCTAGTGGATGAACCTTGGAGTTTGAATTAGGTAGGTTGGGAGATAGTGATCCGTTTGCTGTGAAAGATTTGCATCATATGGATTTTATGTCCAAGGCGGGGTCTAACAATGAGTTCGAAGAGGAATTGAATGAGTTAGTGGCAAAACCTTTTGATTCGAATCCAGATATGCATGTTCCACTGAAAAAAGCAAAAGGGGTAAGAAAAGAAAAATCTATTGTAGTGTTGGAGTGTCGCACTCGCTCCAAAAAACTTCTCTAATTTTTTATGTATATTATTACCTAGAATATTAGAGGGATTCATTCATTGAAGAGTAGACTTCGGTGCATTTTGAATAAAAGTCACCGTTCCGTGGCGGCCATTTTAGAACCTTTTTTAAATTCTAATAAGCGCTGTAGATGGGCACTTTGGATGAAGATGCCGTTTTGTTTGAGTAATGCGGAGGTAGGCGGAAAAATTTAGATATTTTGGAATACGGATGTTGAGTTTGATTTGGTTTTAATGTTGGATCAAGCAATTATTGGATGGTTTGTTCATGGCAATTGTCAGGTGTTTGGAACCTTCATTTATACGAGTTGCTTTCAGAATAAAAGAGTGGAATTATGGCAGTTTTTAAAAGGCTCAAAATGCTTGTGGGCTACCATGGTTTATTGGGGTGGATTTTAATATTATTCGAGATGATAGTGAAAAGTGGGTGGGCTTTTGCAGGCTCCTCGAGTGAAGAGTGATTTTAATGACTGTATTCATGAGTGTGCATTGGTGGACCTTCTGTATGAAGGTAATTGTTTGTCATGGTGTAATGGAATGTTAGGGGGTAGAAGGATTTGGGCTCGGTCAGACCATATCCTGGTGATTGTGCATTTTACAAAATTCTTTGGTGATGCTACGGTTTTGTATTTGTCGAGAACTTCTTCGGATTATGCGCCGATGTTGGTTCAGCTCAGTAGAGACAGAATAACTGCAAGGATTTGGGCTCGGTTAGACCGTATCCTTGTGAATGTGCATTTTACAAAATTCTTTGGTGATGCTACGATTTCGTATTTGCAGAGAACTTCTTCGGATTATGTGCCGATCTTGGTTCAACTCAGTAGAGACAAAGTAATTGCTATTCGTTCATTCAAGTTTCTCCGTATGTGGGGATCTCATGAGGAATTTCTTCCTTTAGTGCAGAAGGTTTGGGATGAGCACGTTGTAGGCTGTGCCATGGTGAGAATTAGCAAAAATTTTAAGAAGCTGAAACATGTCTTACGGACGTGGCACTGAGAGGTTTTTGGTTGAGTGAATATTGAGCTTAAAAAGGTGGAAGATCGCATTACTGAGTTGGAAGTCTATTTGTCCCAATCCTATACAACTCAAATCGAAATTGATTTGTTAAAGTGTAAACAAGAGCACCTGCAATGGGTACATTCAAAGGAGGTCTTGGCCTGTCAAAAGTCACAAGTCAAATGGCTTGCTGAAGGGGATGAGAACTCTAGGTTCTTCCATGCTACCTTACAGCTCAAAAAGGGGAGTAAAAAAATAGAAAAAATGCTTATGGAAGATGGCAATATGTTGGCTTCGGAGGAAGAGGTTCACGAGGGGGCTATTGCGTTCTTCGAAAATATGCTCACAGGGACCCTGGTTGAGAGGCACATGGAGGAATTGGAACTATTATAGCCAGTGGTCTCCAGGGATGATAACGAGGCATTATGTGCTGATCCGACTTCTCAGGAGCTCAAGCAAGCTCTTGGGTCTATGCAGACGGATAGTGGCTCGAGTCCAAACGGTTTTTCCGCTAGTTTTTCCATGCTTGCTTGGGATATTTGAAAAGATGATTTATTGGAAATGGCTAAGGATTTTTTTTGTAGGATAGCCGCTCTCAACTTTTTTTGAGGCTACGAATTTCGTTCTGAATCTGAAGGTCGATGAGCCTTTGGGTTTTGGTCAGTTTTGACCGATTAGCCTTTGTTCTGTTGTCTATAAAATTATGTCAAAGATTATGATTTTTTGTTTGCTGCCAATCCTAGATAAAATTATTTCTCCTGAGCATGCGGCATTTATTCCAGGAAGAAGCATTTTTTAGAATATCTCGTTGGCTCAGGAACTGGTTCAAGGCTTCAATAAGAAGGCAAGAGGGGGTAATGTTTTGATGAAAATTGATATGGCCAAAACTTATGATCGAGTCAACTGGAATTTAATTCTAGAGATCGTATTTAGGTTGTGTTTTTCAGAAAAGTGGCGATTTCTTGTTTTTAATGCCGTTTCCTCCACTTTTTACTAGGTTTTATTGAATCGGTGTTCCAAAGGTTTTTTCAAGCCATCGCGTGGGCTTCGTCAAGGTGACCCTCACTCTTCTTATTTATTTATTTTATCGGAGGAGATTCTCTCTCGTATGATTCATAAAGAGTTTGGTTTGGGTCGGATCAAGTTGTTCCACTCAGGTGGAGGTACTTTGATTTCCCATTTGTTCTATGCATATGATATTCTGATTTTTGCTAATGGGGGTAAGTCTTCTATTCAGGCTCTTATAGAAGTATTGCACATGTATGAATTGATATCTGGTCCATTGATTAATCCGAGAAAATCTTCAATGTTTTTCTCTTCCTCTATATTGGCTGCCCGAATAAATGAAGTGAAGGGGATTTCAAGTTTTGAGGAAGGTAGTTGACCTTGCACGTATATGGGCGTACCTTTGATTGTGGGTCGCATGACTATCCAAGTGTTTGACTCACTCTTGATGAAAATCCAAAAATAATTGGCGGGGTGGAAGTGCAAGTTTCTCTCTTTTGGAGGTAAAATTGTTCTAATCTAGCATGTTCTGAATAGTATGCCTATACATATGATTTCTGTCTTGAATTTACCAAAAGGAGTGATATCAGAGATAAAGAGAATGTTTTCAAAATTTTTATGGGGTTCGTCGGTGGAGAATAAAAAAAGGAAGTAGATACCTTGGAGCAAAATTTATTTGCCGGTGGAAGAGGGTGGGCTGGGTATTCGGGATTAGCATGAGGTACAAGCTTCTTTACTAATGAAATTTACGTGGAAGAATATTATTAATGATAAGTCGATGTGGTCGAATTTTTTTACTTCCAAATATATTGGCAATTCTCATATTTTTTTCTGTGAGGCAATGTCGGACTGGATCTCAGTTTTGGAAAGGGATTTTGGATCTCATGCCTCAGGTTTTACAGAATTCACAATGGATTATTCGGGCAGGCCATGTTAATTTCTAGTAGGATAACTGGTTAGGAGAGGGTCCTTTAATTTCTCATTTACCTGTTGTTGGGCGTTTGGACTTGCAGGTGGTGGACGTTATTACGGAAGCAAGGCTAGTTGATCACATGTTGCGGGAGCTCGTTCAGGAAGAGTTTCTCGTCAAAATATATGATGCGGCTATAAAGTTTAAATTGGGAATGGATGTATGTGTATGGCAGCCCACAGTCAATGGTGATTTTAGTACCAAGTCTACTTGGCATCTGGTGAGACAACATGGTGTTATATGCCCATGGAAAAAATGGTTGTGGAAAAATAGAATTCCAAAGAAGATGTCTTTCTTTGTTTGGCGGGCTAAGAAGAAGGCTATACCAGTGGATGGCATTATTTAGCAGTTAGGCATACCGATTGTGGCTAAGTGTGAGTGTTGTGAACAGTCACAATTGGAGACATTGAATCACATTTTATGTTTTTTTTTTTGGGGGGGGAAGCTAAAAAATATGGCAATTTTTTTCGACTACATGTTGAATGAAAGTTCCACATATTTGAAACTGAGAGGGTATGATGAGTTTCTAGTGGCAGCGAGCCTCCATGTCTACGCAAGTTGGCTGGCTTTGGGGGGTTCCCTCTATTGCTATTTCCTGGGCTTTATGGAGAGCTCAATGTGTGGCTAGAATGGAAGGTATGAATTTTAACCCGGATGCTATTATTCGATCTATTAAAGTTTTAATTAGTGAAATGTCAAGTAGGACAAAAAATTTCCAGTGCCAAGGCTCCCTTGACCGGGTGACTTTGAAGGATTTAGGCTATCCAATTATTCCAGTTGCTACAAGGAAAGTTAAATTAATTGCATGGCGACCACCGCGAGGGGTCAATTCAGATTTTGTGATGATACCTTCATGCATGGCCCTATTCGGGGTATTATTCGTATGGATAAACTTGGCATTTCTTTTCTTAGATGTTGATTTTGATTTTGGTTGTGAGGGATTTTTTGTTGGGTTATTGGGGTTTGTTGCCCAAATGACTAACACAAAAGGGGAGGTGAATTGAGTTGTATTTAAAAAAAAATAACAATTATAAATCAAATATACAATATAAAATATAAACAAAATACAAAACAGCAACAAATATAAAGAGTAAGGGTAAGAGAGAAGCAAACTCAGTATGTTAACGAGGTTCGGCCCCACTGCCTACATCCTCCCCTCAAGCTACCCCTTGAAGATCCCCGAATTCATTATTCAATCTCCTTCAGGTGAAGATAGAAACCTATTACACCTTTGAACAACACCGCTACAAAGGATCCGTGTAGAACACCCTCTACACTTGCAATTACCTTACACATGGTGATTCAACTATTCCCTGTGTAGAACACTTTCTACACGCACAAGGGTTGTACACATCCTTTTACTGATACAAGAATTGATAGTGGGTAGGTTATCAAAAAACACTTCTCAATGAGTGAAATAAGAACAATACAGCGCAAACTATATCTTTCAAAATGACCAAGGGTTAAGGCTCAATCCTCAGAAAAGAGAGAATGAATATTGTATGCTCTTGGTGTTGTGAATGTGAAGCTCTCAAATGATCTATTTATAGGCATATGAGACTTCATATTCAAATTTAAAAAGATTCACATGTCAAAGACAATATCATTCACTTTTCAAAAATTTCAAACCTAATCTTTTACTTTTTGTATATGACAAAATGAGCACACTTGATTTTTCAAATTTTTGAAACAAAGACATCTACCTTTTGTATAGTCAAGAAAAGTATCAATCACTTTTGAAAATATTCAAATAAAACATGAACATGTGAAAGATGACAATCAATCATCTGAATATTTTCAAAGTTCAAACCTTTAATCATGTCATGCACATGTGAAAGATGACAATCAATCATCTTCCAAAATTTTCAAATTTAATTTTCAAAATATTCATGCATATGTGGAAAATGTATTTTAATGTTTTATGATAAAATATTAATTTTGAGCCTTAATCCTAATTTTGAAGTTTTAAGAGATTTACAATATTATTCTATGACTTTAATGTGAATTTATTCCCTTCTTGCTCATGCTTGGCTCCTTGATGTACTTGATTCCATTGTGTGGACAACTTGAGCTTGAGACTCCTTTATTCTTTGAATTCATTTGTTATCATCAAAATCCATGTGTAGATTTATAATTACACGAAACTTGAAACCTTGGGTTCAACAGGGTTTTTTTATTCCTAAGGTTTAAAATCTCAGGGTCATTTTTTTTTTAGTATTCCTCCACCATAAATGAGGGTTTTTTTAATAAATGTGGGAAGGGGTCATTATTGGACATGTGACCTCGGCTCTTTTAAAAAAAAAAAAAAGCATGTGCATTTAGCAGAGGATCTCAGTCCCTATGCTCTGTCTCCACCGGCACGTTCTGGCCTCTGAAAGGCTGCCAACAACCGAGAGTATTGCTCGATTCTAAATATCTAATTATATTAGAATTTTGAGTAATGCTACTCATCATTATAATTCTCATCGTCTTCTTTTCGTCACATGATGTGGTATTATATGATTGAAAATTATTCCTAACTGAGAATCTAGGAGAAAATTAAGGACGTGAAGATCATTGTCAACAACTCCATAACAGATAGTTTCAGTACTTCTTTCCCAGATGTGGATCACAACCGCATTTGAAAAATTCTCGTAATATTTTATAATCATTTTTGCAACGCCTGCTCCAATTCTTGGCTTGGCCGAATAAGGGGTAGTCCAAATTATTGGTCCTATCAATAGTTTATTTTTATTTTCTAGTACTATATGTATAGCAAATTTTGTAAATATGGGTTTTTGTTGAGTTTCCATGCCTTCTCCTCTTGTATTCTCTCTTTTCAATGCAAATTTGTTGAAAAAAAGCATGCACATTTAGATAAACGGGTACTAAATCTTCTATGAAATATTAATTAATCACCATCCTTTAAATTATTAGAATTCTTTTATCACTTTAAATATATACGAAATATACAATTGCTAGTGAAAATTATTTGATGTTGAACATGTACAATAAAAATCACGTGGAATAGGAATGACGTGTGGAGTTTAAATTTTCAAGACAGTGAGTACTTCATTAAAAATTAGACCAATGTAAGTAGATTCACATGCATGAATAATTCGTTCATTTGAAGGTGTTAATTGCACATCCATATGTGGCTAGATGATGGCCTTCCCATGAAGAGAAGCCAAAAGTTTTGATCTTTTTTGCTCCATACTTTACAGGCTTTCGGTTTTTGGATTTTCCATCACTTTCTGTGCCTAGGGTTGCTACATGGTGGCAGCAACTGCCCCTCTGGCGTCATCCACACCGAAGGGGAATCCTGATACGTCACTTTCGTACGCCCAGGCAGTATCTATGCCTTCATCTTCCTCAAATTTCAAACTATCTATGCATTATCCAGTGGAGGTCGATGGCCAACAAGGCCTTGTGTTCTCTGAGGTTGGGATGACTAGGGCTGCGGAGGATTTCAAGCATGCTTTGGTGTTGAAGTTCTTGAGGGTACATCCATCCATTGATAACATTCGTCTTGCAGTGGTTAAAATGTGGGGTTTGCAAGAGATTCCTACCATCAGCTTCATGGATGCCTATCATGTTTTCCTCAATCTGCATTCTGAGAGAGATTTCGTTCATGCATGGGCAAGAAAAGGGAGGGTTATTGATGGATGTGTGTTTCATTTATTTCAATGGATGAAAGATTTTGACCTGAAAAAAGAACCCTCTTCGGCACCTCAATGGATCTTTTTGCCAGGGCTTCCGATGCATATGTATAGGCTAGACTGCCTGCAAATATTGGCTCCAAGGTTTGGCAGATTTCTGGGTACGGACAATGCAACCATTAATAAGTCTAGGGCATTAGGTGCTAGATTTCGGTGCAACAAACTATATGGCAAGAGGTGCGATATGAGAAGCAAGGCTTCTATTGCAACCGATGACATCGCCAGGGGCACTTAGAAAACTGTATGTAGGGTAGGGATGAAGAAATCAGTCAAGGGGGAATGTGTGGTTAAGAACTATAATAAGAATACTAAGCATACCTGTAACAGCCCGTTAGAAATTCAACAGTGGAATTTCTGTACACTTTAGAAACCTCGTGAATACCCCATAAGTTTTCACGAATCGATCAATCGCATAGGTTTTAGTCTGTCAACATAGTCAGTGTTATCACTCACTATAGTGTCAGAAATGCGATTTTAATTGTTTGAGATAGTTAGAAGTGCCAGATTACATTATAGTTTACGCCACTAGACTCAATAGAATATTTAGGATTTTATAGCCCAATAACCAATTTTCATAATTTCGGATGAAATGGCTGTTCGAAACTGTGAATTTATTTATAGGGGCACTTCGGGGTTGAGTTTTGGTAAACGGTTTTTACTGTAGGTTAATATGAATATTTAGGATTTTTCAATACTAAATTTATTGTGCTTTTTTTTTAGGGAACAGTAACCTCGATAAGCGTACTAAGTGTAGTGTTTTCAAAATCACAGTGTGGAATGTCCAAATTAGGTTAGACAAGTTTTATTTGGACACTTGGCAAGATCTTAGGCACACATAATGAATAGTATTAGATACTTGGCATAAAGAGGAATCATTAGATGGATTTGTGAAGAAAATCAAGGTGTAAGATCAAGCCACCTAAGCAAAACCTTTTTCATCTGATCAACCAAATTGAGCCAGATCAAAGAGGGTTTCAACCCTAGTGAAACCCTAAATGGTTGGAATCCATTTAAAATCCCAAAAACTTGGTTGAAACCGAAACCCTAAACGGTTTCCCCAAACCCTAAAGTTGGCCTTCAAACCCTTTTGATCCAATTTCTAGCATTGTGTTTAATCACTTAATTAAATCACTTCCACATGCTATTAATTTCTCAAATTCTTATTATGACATCTTTATCCAACATTTTAAACCTTGGAAATTTGATTGGGCCAAGAAAAATTGGATTTGGGCTTGATACCATCCCAAACCCTAACCAAACCCCCTTTAAACCCCAAATTGAAGCCCTCTTGGTTGAGGCCCACGAATTTGGCCACCTTGGCAAGACTTCTTGGAGAAGTTTCCTCCCCCACATGGCAGACCATTCACTTCCCTTGGCTGCACCCAATAGTGCCTTGATGAGATGGAGAAACCCACCCCATCAACCTCCATACCTTATAGCTTCTGCAGGCAGTCCTTTCCCCTCCCTATTCTCCACTTTATGTCACTTATCTACCTCCAATAAATGGTCATTCAGGTCCATATCCTTCCCCTACAGAATTCTTGAGTCATGCAAGACACAATTACTTCCCTTTCATCACTTCTTCACCCCGTTCTTAGAGAGAAACCCAAAAGAGCTCTCTCGGGCAGATTTCTGGGTCTTCTTGCGTGGAGCATTTCGATCCTTTGTAAGTATGTTCACATGATGACTCCTTCAAAAAAGTTGTTCCTCTTTGAGTCTAGTTTCCGTAGATATATTATTCGTATCATTCCATGTCATTTGTCACTCAAAAGTATTTTTAACAGTGGAAAGGTCATTTTGAGCGTGAATCTGGAGATTATGTTATGTTTTGGAGTTTTTGACCAAGCTAATGGACATACCTTGGTCCGAAAATTTTATGGAGTGTTTTTAGTATGTTTTTAAGAGTGTTCATTGAGGTTTTGTTGCATGACTAAAGCTTTTGATGATAGATTTGCTTAGATCTAGAAACTTGAAAACTGGAAGTGGCAAAACAGTTTTTATTTAGAGAAAGTTTGAATATTTCGAGGTTTGATCTTACTCTAAAGGCTTTGATATTTTTATATGATGATCCTAAGTCTCTTTTTTTCAAGTTAGGATATTATTTTGAAGATATTTAGTATTAGTTTCAAAGATATGATTTTTCTATCCAAGAGGATTCCGATTAGGCCTAAGATTTGATGTGTTTGGGTTAGATCTATGTTCTATTGATTTTTAGCCATGTGATTTCAAGTTTGATGGTTGGATCCTATTTAAGACACATTCTTAAACCATGTGATGCTTTATTTCGAAGATCTCACATTGTTAAGCCTTTGATCAAGAGATTTATCAAAACTAGTTGAGGAAAAAGTTTCTGTTTTTGGACTAAGTGTAAAACCAAAAACTCCAAGTGTTATTTTGTGATTTTGGTGACTTTAGTTTGATGATTTAAAACATGGTTGATCTTAGGATGATGTTATGAATATGTTGGAAGTAAGATTTGATTTTTTGGAATTCTTGGAGATGTTTTGATTTAGGGTCAAAGCTTGTGATTAAGTGTTTGGATCTTTTTATAATAAGTTTGGTGTTGATTATAAGCTTTTTCTAAATGGATGTTTTAAGTATGGTTTTAAACTTAGGATTGGAAGATGTTTGTTGTAAAATTTTGGTTTAAGCATGAGTTTTGAAGTTGGAAGGATTCGCAACAAAAAGCAAGAGAAATGGCCTATGGATGTTTCGGCCATAGTGTGTTTTCCATAGTTGTGTTATGTTTTAAATTTTTCTAAGTTGATATTTGAGTTTAGGACAAAATTTTCATGAGGAATGTAAATTTGAAAGTTTTTGGAGTTAGGATGTGAAATCCTTAAGTTAGGGGTAAAATGGTCATTTTCCCACATATAGAGGGTAAAATGGTAATTTTACCCTAAGTTAGCTTGTTTTCATGTTTCTAATTGTTAGTAATTAAATTTCTAACTTTTAGAATACCTTCTTAAGTTCCTCGTGTTTCGCGCTTTATTCTCGTAGAACGCGACGATCGAGGTAAGTTAGCTTCTAACTTACTATCAGTTTATTGTGTATGTATGATGGGTAAGGGAACTATGATTTATCTATGTATGTTATCATATATGCCATGCCATGCCACGTCATTAAATGTTTATCTGTTATGCATGATTTATTCTGTTATGAATATTTATCTGTTACACAATCTATTCTGTCACGTATTGATATATGTTATAAGTATGCCATATGATACATGTTTGTCATATCATGTAATATTCATCATTGCAAGCGTGCCATGTTAAGTAAAGAAGTCAGATCAAGTTTATGTTAAGTCAAGTTTCAGATCACGTTCAAGTTAAGTTATTCATGTTAATCACGACCCTAATTCTAGGATGGGGTAATATTAGTGGAACTCCTTTGTTCACGCTGGAGTGTCTAAATAGGTGTGAAATTCCCTGGGTTGACGAAGTACAGTCAACAGGTTGCGAATGGGGCCTAATTAGCTGGTCACCGGAGCGCGCCAGGCACTAACCCGATGGTGCCATATTTTATTTTACGTGTACTCATGAGATCACAACAACTATGGAGCATGAAGTATGGGGCCACAACAACTGTGGAGCATGAAGTATGGGGCCACAACAACTGTGGAGCATACACTACGTGAGACACAGCAATTGTGACACGTAGAATAGTGGGGCCACAACAACTGTGGAGTACGTATTAAGCATTCACAGCTGGTGTAGATACCTGTGTTGTGATGCGGTAATCGGCAGGGACACACGGCTCTAGGGGACCCGTGTAGCACCCATATGGTCACGTTATTAATCAAGTCAATTGAATAAGATTCCAAGTTCATGTCAAGAAGTTAAGAATAAGCAATCATGGTGACCCCATGAGATAAGAATAAGTTTCAGATCAAGTCCACGTTAAGTCAAGTTTCAGATCAAGTTCATGTTATGTTATGTTATGCTCACGTACAAGTTATGTTCATGTTCACGTTAAGTTTCAAGTTCATGTTCATATCATGTTATGTTCATGTTTATGATATGTTCAAGTCACGTTCATGTTATGTTATGTTCATGTTCATGTTATGTTTCAAGTTCATGTTTCTGTCATGTTATGTTCACGTACATGTTATTTTCAAGTTCACTTCATGTTATGTTATGTTCACATTCACATTATGTCTCAAGTTCACGTTTATGTCATGTTATGCTCAGGTTTATGTTAAGTTCAAGTTCATATTTATGTTATGCATGTTCACGTTCATGCTATGTTTCAAGTCCATGTTATGTTTCAAGTTTCACGTTCATGTTATGTTGCTAGTCCATGTTATGTTTTAAGCTCAAGTTCATGTCATGTTAAGTCAAGTTCGGTTCACGTTTAAGTTCAGGTTATGTCATGATATATGTCAAGTTATGTTATGCTTATTTACGACTTTATTTATGCATTTATGCTTTTACTGCCATGCATGCATCTTTAACCTGTGTGGGAGTTTCCTGTTAACTTACTGAAATTTGTAATCAAATCTCACCATGGTAGTCCCAACTACCATTCCCCCCGAATGGTAGGCGATGTGTCAGGATCAGAGCAGGGAGCAGACATTCATAGACTGAAGGAGGTTGACTAGACGCCGCAACATGACGCAGAGCTTATAGCTTTCATTGTTAGTTTTTGGACAGTATTCTAGCCTCGTTAATCGAGTTACACGAGTTACTCGACGAACTTCCTCAATAGTGTATTTTGGTAATGTAAATATGGAGTTTGGTCTCCCATGTTTTTGAGGTTATAGTCTTCTAAGACTCATACTGAAATTGTGGATGTTTATTTTGTTAAGTATGCTTGGATTACGATTTAACTATTTGGGATATTATAAGTTTGGTGCATAGTATTGCTCAAGAAAAAAAAAATTATCCGTTGCGAATATTGCATAATGCTAGATGCATGTTAGGAACATTGCATCTTATATGTCATAAACGGGGGCAGGTAACCATGTGTTGCATGTCCTAATGCTTCAGATGTCCATTCAATCCCAAGCGAAATTTGGGAGCGTCACAATACCGAAGCATGGTGGGTTAAAACACGAGGACTGCATGAGGAAAAGGACGTGAATCTTCCTGAATCTTCCAAAGCCCAAAATCAAACTGCTACTAGAGAGGAGCTTGGAGATGTTCAAATGGTGATTGTAGAAGAGCACTCAAAGGACTGTTCCAGACGTGCCCTCTCAGGAGATCCTTATCACTAGTGGTTTGGTTAAGGGCGTTGAGACCAGAACTGAGGTTTCCATGGATACGGGGAAGCAGGTTGTTGATGTTGAGAGAGTCGGTGTGATATGGTGAAGGTTGGAACGCTAGGAATGTATCATTATGTTCAGAATGAATTGTTTGCTTAGCCAACAGATAATGTTGAACAAAACCAGGTTAATACGAAAGTTAGGGCCATGTAGGAGGATTTTACTTGGGATTGACAGCCTGTTGAGGATCATCAGGACGTGGTTTTTGAACTTCTGGAAATGGAGAATACAATCACTGAGGTTTTGAGGAAAGATAAACACAGTTCAAATAAAGAAGATAATGAGAATACATGCATGTTGGCAAAATCGAAGTGATATGGTTCAAATTCAGACTTGCCGGTTCCAGGTTTGAAGAACTCTACAAGTTAGGTTGTGCAACAAAATAGATGGGTTGTTTCCCATTCTGAAGGATTAAATTTATGATTGATAAACTTGTAGTTTGGAACATGGGTGGGTTGGGCATGTCTAAAAGAAGATGAAAAAGTTTGGTTAGGAAATACAAACCTCCTGTTTTGGTAATCTCAAAACCTTTTATTGATGAGGCTTCTATGGTTTACTGGGCAAGATTTCTTGGTTTTCCATCTTATTGTGCTAATGAGGCTATGGGAGGAAAGATTTGGGTGTTTTAGAGTGAAGATATATTTTTTGAAGTGCAAGGTATGTCAGACCAAATGACTTCAGGTTCCTTTACTAAGGATGAGGTTCTCATAAATATGTCTTTTGTTTAAGCAAAATGTAATCAAGTGGATAGAAGAACGCTCTGGCAAGATATTGAGGCTGCTCTAGTGGATGATGTTCCCTGGCTTGTAGTGGGGGATTTCAATGGAATCCGAGAGGATGATGAGTGGGTTGGAGGTAATCCTTGTCCATTGTCGACTTTGGTAGACTTTAACTCATGCATTCGTAATTTTGTGCTCGTGGAGATGAGTTATAATGGTTGCAGAATGTCGTCGTGCAATGAGCATAGAGGTACTTCAAGGAGTTGGGCTCGTCTTGATCAAGCTATCTCGAATATTGCCTTTAGCCATTGTTTCCTAAATGTTTGCATGGAATATTTAAAACGTAAGTCTTTAGATCATTGCCCTATATTAATTATATTTGATAAGGAGGTGAATACTTACAGTCCTTCCCCATTTTCTTTTCAAAGCATGTGGTGTATGCATGAAAATTTTATGAAATGTGTAGATGAGGTTTGGAGAGAAGAGGTAACTGGGACATGTTTATTTTAGCTGGCTGCCAAACTAAAAAAGCTTAAAATGGTCCTCAGACGGTGGAACAAAAAGGTTTTTGGCCTGGTAGATCAGTCGATTAAGGCATTAGATGAGCGCATGGAAGTTCTTGAGTTTCAGCTGCAAAAGGGTTTTCTCCCTGATTTAGATCATGAATTTCTATGTTCGAAAGTTGAATTGGAGCTTTGGGAAAATAGAGAAGAACTTAGATTGGCTCAGTAGGCTAAAAGGCCATGGCTACAGGAAGGCGACTGCAACACTAAATTTTATCATGTCGTAGTGAATCAATGCAAGAATGCCTTCGTTGTCTCTAAAATGATCCTACCGAATGGGGTTGTTTTGGACTCTCTGGAGATGATCCATAATGCAGCGGTGGAATATTTTCAGGAATTCCTCATAAGGGAGGGACCTACAGTGACACTAGATTTGAGTGGTTTATTATCTCAGGTGGCAAATGATGATGAGAACCATGGCCTTGTTCATTAGCCTTCTAATGAGGATGTTTGGAAGGCCTTATCTTCTATCCCTAAGCAAAGCAGCCTCGGACCTGATGGTTTTGGTTCTGATTTCTATTTATAGTGTTGGGAGGTTCTAAAAGAAGATGCGATTGAAGCTGCTCGTGATTTCTTTCGAGGTATGCCGTTGCCTATATTTTACTCCGCTTCATATATTGTTCTCATTCCTAAAATACAAGGCCCTCATAGTTTTGCTAAGTTCAGGCCGATAAGTTTGTGCAACATGGCTTATAAAAATTTTTCAAAGATCCTTGTGAACCAGTTGGCGACATTGCATCCTCATATGATCTCTTGGGAACAAGGTGCTTTTGTGCCGGGGCTTACCATTTGTGAGAATATAACTCTAGCGCAACAAATGGTACATTCACTCCATCGCAATACTAATGGAGGAAATGTAATGCTAAAGATCGATATGGGAAAGGCGTATGATAGAGTTGACTGGTCTTTTTTAAGTTTGGTTTAGAAGGGTTTTGGCTTGGCGGATTGATTTTGTGGTTTGGTGGAGTCTTGTGTGCAATCCCCTTGGTTTCGATTATGATGAATGGAACTTACAAAGGTTTTTTTATGACTTCTCAGGGATTGCTTCAAGGGGATCCTCTTTCACCTTATTTGTTTATTATAATGCAGGAAGCCCTTACTCGGTTATTGAGGAAAAATTTTGATCAAGGTAGAATTAGCTCCTATTATCATCCAAGAGGTGCACCTTTGGTTTCACACATTCTTCATCCGAATGACCTCCTTATTTTTGCAAACAGGGAACGGAGATCCATTAGAAGGCTTTTACGTATGTTGGATCAATATGCACTTTGGTCTAGGCAATTAATAAATAAGGATAAATCGGCTCTTTTTATGTCTAAAAAGATCTCTTATTCAAGGAGATGCACCTTCTCAACATCACGGGTTTTGTGGAGGGAACTTTCCCTACCATGTATCTAGGAGTGCCTCTAGTGACAGGTCGGCTTACAACAAGAAATTTGGAACTGTTGGTGAACAAATTTTGTAACAAGGTGGCGGGTTGGAAATTTAAAACTTTATCTCAGGGCGGTCGATTAACATTGATTAAACAAGTTTTGTCTTGTATGGCAACTCATCTTTTGGGAGTTCTCAATGTTCCTAAGGTCCTTTTATCTAAGCTCAATTCCATTCTTTCAACATTCTTTTGGAGTGAATATAATGGTAAATCGAAGAAAAAGTGGGCCTCTTGGTCGATGATCTGCAAACCAACCAATGAATGAGGTTTAGGAATCCGGGATACAGAGATTTATGCATATGAAATTTGTGTGGCGTCTCCTTACGTTGGATAATCTTTGGACGAACTTTTTTCGATCTAAGTATGCAAAGGAAGGCCACCTAGTTATGGCAGCTTCATGGGTCAGTGGTTCACGATTCTAGAAAGCCCTTATGCAAGTGTTCCCAGAAGTCTATGATTGTACAAAGGTGAGGGTCACAGAAGGAAAAATGTCCCTTTGGCATGATAGGTGGTTGTCGAGTGGGCACCTTAGTGTTCATGTTCAAAACATTGCAAATCCTAAGGTTTTTGTAAAGGCTTTCTGGGTTGGAAATGCTTGGGATGAGAATGCTCTTCTAGATTTGATTGGTGAAAATAGAAGTATTGAGGTGATGCACTCGGTTGTGGCAGGTAAAGAAGGGTCCGATGTTTATATTTGGGAACCAAATTAGACTAGAATTTTCAGCACTACCTCAGCTTGGGATATCATTCGAGTGAGACGAGAGGAACTTCGTTGGAATGAATGGTTTTGGCATAACCTCCTTCCTAGAAGGGTGGCTGTTTGTGTTTGGAAGGCTTGGTTTCATTGCTTACTAGTAGATACGTGGATCATCTCTATGGGGGTCTCCCTTGCCTCGCGATGTGATTGTTGTATTAATGGTTGCATTGAAACTTTGGATCATGTTTTATGCACTGGTGATATCACTAAGGCAGTCTGGGAACGAGCGGCATCTGAACTGGGTGTTCGATGCATGGGTTTCTCGACTTGGCATTCTTAGATATCTACTCGGTTTAGTTGTACGAAACAAGCTTCATAGCGGGGTATTTTGGTAGGATTAATTCCAAATCTAATCACTTGGAGACTGTGGCTATGTAGATGCAAAGCTAGAATGGAATCGATGTCTGAATCGGTTGAGACAATTTGGCTTACGGTGAAGTTTTGGCTTCACCAAATATCGAAGAATATTGCTAAGTGCAGCAGTATTTCATCAAGTGATCAAGCTCTCTTGTCAGCCCTTAAGGTGCCCATTACATAGGTTGTAAATCGTAAGCTTCGTTTATTGGTGTGGTCTAAGCTGTAGATGGGATGGATGAAACTAAATGTTGACGGGAGCTGTAGGGGAAACCCGTGGCATTGTGGTGGTGGTGGAGTGGTAAGGGATCACCTAGGGAATGTTAGAGCTGCATTTTTGAATATTTTGGTTTTGGTACTAACAATGCTGCTGAATTGAGAGCCTTATCTAGGGGTGTTGCAGTTTGTAAAGATCATGGTTTATATTAGGTGGAAATTGAATATGACTCTGCTATATTAGTGCACTGTTTGACCACAAAGGCATGCAATGTGTGGTATTTTTGGGACTACTGGGAGCAGCCTACTTGAAGGTCTTGAAGGCATGAGTTTCACTGTCTCTCATATTTTCTGTGAAGGCAACAAAGTTGCTCATTTACTTGCTTGTGATGGCGAGGCTGGATCCAATAAAATATATGGAGAATGTGATAGACTACCACAAGCTGCAAAAGGAATGGTTAGACTTGATAAAATAGGCCTCCCTTCTTTACGTTGTTAAAGTGTAAGTTTTGTTTGTGTGGTCCAATTCAGGTTTTGTTTACTTGGATTCGTTTCTTTGTTTTTTGTGGTTTGTGTGTTTTGGTATTTCTTGATCT
This sequence comes from Carya cathayensis, assembly GCA_011037825.1. Lineage (NCBI taxonomy): Eukaryota > Viridiplantae > Streptophyta > Magnoliopsida > Fagales > Juglandaceae > Carya > Carya cathayensis. The sequence goes on along the minus strand of QGSO01000356.1, from coordinate 1,379,851 downwards.
TTTTAGGAATTTTAGATACATGGGCTGTGTTTTTTTTGTTTATGTGTAAATCACATGTGTCATGTTTGTTTCCACAGTATTCCTCCGTCACGAGTGAGGATTTTTTTAATAAAACTGGGATAGGGCCACTTTTGGACATGTGACCCCATCTTTTAAAATAAAAAATAAAAAATTGCACATCCATTGTAAATGAGTGAGAAAAAGTGAAACTTAATTTGCTCCAATTAGGGGGTTTTAGCTCATTCGATAACTTTGATTTAGGGCTTGTTTGGACAGTACTTGGATATTTTCAAAATTTTTCTTTATTTCATTCCAAACATCAATCAAATATAAAATATTTTTTAATTTTAAGTTTTCAACTTTTTCAACAAATCATTATCAAAGCACAAAACTCAATACAATTTTCACAAACTTCAAAACAAAACACAAAAAACAATACCATTTTTTAAAATTTTAAAATAAAAATAATATTCAAACAATTTTTTAACTTGATTATATGTTTATTCAACTTCTTTTTCTATTGTTTTCCAAAACCCGATAAAACATCTTAACTCAAATAATTTATTACTATTCATAGAATACTAATATTCTAAACTCGACCTATAAGGACTATTGGAGAGATACTGATATCGGAGAGTATGGCTTTAAGCCATAATGTAATCTTTGCAGGTGGAAAGGTACAAATTTTAATTAGTAAGTAATTGCAACAACCCGTTCCTCTTGGATTTTTAAAGTTAGAGGAATTGAAGGCTACTAATCTTAAAACGCTTATATTTAAGCATGCACCAGATATTAAAGATTCTATAATAGTTTTGAAAATTCAAAATAATTTATTGAAATAAAGCTTCTCCAAACTAAAACTGTTATAGAGTGGCACTTATTAAATGAAACAAAACACTTAGTGTCATCCTCATGGGGAAGACACATGACGTGATCTTCAAGTACCACAATACTACAACCACCATGCGCATGGACCACCAAAAACCATATATATTTATGCTCATTACAGCAACTAGTTAAGCAGAAAGCTTGGATTTTATTTTTCTCTGCTCTAGGATACCCTACATAGGCACACTCTGATAAAGCACGGATTTCATATGTTCCACGAGGCTTGGGAGGTCATGGTTGTCATCATAACTATACAACAAGGGCACCACTCTTGCCATATTAAGACATGCCTCGTTGAATTTTGCTGGAAGTGGATTTGGAGAGATCAGACACTCCTTGTTTAGGTGTTTCCATGAATCTGAAATCATATCGACAACCTTCTCTCGTGCTTCTTTGACTGTAGAATCCTTGTGTTCTTTCATGTAATAATCTATGTATGATCCATCATGGCCATCTTGATTCTCATCCTGCAATCACATGCATCAACCATACTGGTTGTTAGCTTTTTCATCCTCGAACCAGCTAGAAAACTGCATGTGGTGCACGTGGGTTTTAGTTATAAGGTACTTGTAGTTTTGTCTCAGCTATCATCTCCATATGTGCATGTATGCATGGTGTGGAGTTAGTGAAAACTGACTTGATGCTTTGTTTGCTAGCATAGCAACCTTGTAGATGCATGGTTCTCATGACAAAACGAAGAATTAAAGGAATATTAAGGGTACAAATGTTCCAGTTAAAGGACGAGAGCTATACACATAGTTGAGAAGGTCCACCCATCTAGTTTTTGAATGAACTATTTATTATCCATACCAAGTATTTATACTTCACAAATTATGTATAGAAAAAACCCTAAAAGCACATTCTTTGAGGTTTTCTTCTTCTTCTTCTTCTTCTTTAAAAAAAAAAAAACATGTTTCCAAAAGTATTCATCTAAAAATGAATTCGATTCTCAATACATGATACTGTAAGAATAATAAAATACTAAATTGACAGCAGTCGAAATAATAAATTGCATACTTTTTTCCATGGTAATTCAAGGAGGAGCAAGAGCCTAAAAGAAAACCCACTTAAAGAAAAGAAATATTTGAGTAGGAAAAGAATCATCTGGCCTATGCCTTTTGATTGCTATACTGATGGTGTACATAGGCCATCTATTTATAGGCTAGGCTAGGGACTCTCTAATAGAGTTAGACTTAAACTATTCTTCCCATCAAGAAATAAGATAAGGTCTATTTATTATTGGTTGTTCAAAATACTCTTAATCCCCTAGTTTAAATTTAAATTTAAACTTCTTAACATATAAAATCTTATCTTCCTAACAGGTAAAATCTTATCAAAACTTGATAATTAAGTAAGATGGTCACTCTAAATAGACTTTTAATACACACGACTCCATTGAGCAGTTTTACAGCGATTTTCTTTTAATAAAAACATGTTTTTGAAGTAAAAAACATATATAAAGTTGTTTGATCATGAATTCATCATGTAACACACTCACTATGGCACTTCCCAAGTCATCCCAGAGCCGAAGAATTGTGGCAGGTGAAGATATAATTTCCGGCATGTTGTCAACAATATGTACAGTTTCCTTGGTAACTCCATGCCCCAACAGAAAGAAACTGTGAATTAGTATCACATATACTCCTGAACTAACAACTGCATTTTTCAGATACTCTTCAGCTTTTGGTGATTGCCCAGAAGAAAACCACTGAGCCTCCACTAGAAAAGCATTGCACAAACTCTTCCACTGCAACAATATTTCGATCGTGAATTTCATGAACATGTTTTATTATTACTTAGATAAGCAATATTTATCATATATGGACACGCAATATTTACCGTCTTCCTTAAAGAATCTACAGGATTCTGTTGAGTAGTGGAGTCTGGTCCACTTCGCTCGAGCGGCAAAAGGCCGCCGCTCGAGCGAAGCCAGGCAGATTCAAACGCTCGAAGGCCGCTCGACAGTGAGCTCGAGCGGTGCCTCCAGGAAGGGAAGTTCGCTCGAGCGAAAGCATTGGCCGCTCGAGCGAAATCAGGCAGAGTCAAACGCTCGACGTGCGCTCGACAGTTCGCTCGAGCGAATGCGGAAGAGAAGTTCGCTCGACGCGCGCTCGACACTCCGCTCGAGCGAATGTTCTATTTTTCTGCCAGAATTAGGGTTTCCGCCGTGAAGAGTATAAATAGGCCATTTATACTCATTTGGCAGTGTGTGTGCCTCCAGAATTCGGTGAAGAACAATATTTCTCTTCCTCCATTGTATTGTGATCCCTCATATATATAAATCCTTTGCAACTCCCGTGGACGTAGGCAATTTGCCGAACCAGGTAAATCTTGTGTTGTGTGTGATTGTTTTCTCTCCCATTTCACATATTTTTCACTTCATTGTCATCAGTTTTCGTAACAATTGGTATCAGAGCCGTGGTTCGGATCTGAAGGAAGACGATGGCTGGAGATGAAGTGAAGGTATCGGGGATCGAGAAGTTCGATGGCAAGGATTTTGGTTACTGGAGGATGCAAATAGAGGACTACCTCTATGGGAAGAAGCTGCATCTTCCATTGTTGGGAAAACAACCGGAGAAGATGGATGAGGATGAATGGAAATTGTTAGATCGACAAGTTTTGGGGGTTATTCGACTAACCCTGTCGAGATCCGTTGCACACAACGTCATCAAGGAGAAGACGACGGCGGATCTCATGGCGGCTTTGTCAGGCATGTATGAAAAGCCGTCAGCGAATAACAAGGTACATTTAATGAAAAAGTTGTTCAACTTAAAGATGGCAGATGGTACGTTTGTTGCACAACATCTGAATGATTTTAATACTATCACAAATCAATTGTCGTCTGTTGAAATTGAATTTGATGATGAGATACGTGCACTGATATTATTGGCTTCATTGCCAAATAGTTGGGAAGCCATGAGAATGGCTGTTAGTAATTCTGCTGGTAAAAATAAGTTGAAATATGATGATATTCGCGACTTGATTTTGACTGAGGAGGTGCGTAGGAGAGATTCAGGCGAGACCTCGTGTTCGAGTTCAGCACTGAATGTTGATTCTCGAGGGAGATCACATGATAGGAACTCGAATAGAGGAAGGTCAAAATCAAACTACAGAGGCAAGAGCAAGTTGAGGCCTGGTCAGCAGGTTACTTGCTGGAATTGTGGCAAAGCTGGCCACATGAGGAAGAACTGCAAAAATCCTAGAAAGACCGAGAATGATAGTGCTAATGTTGTAACTGAAGAAGTACATGATGCACTATTACTTGCAGTTCATAGTCCAGTTGATGATTGGATACTGGACTCGGGGGCTTCCTTCCATACAACTTCCCACCGGGAGCTAATGCGAAATTATGTCGCAGGTGATTTTGGGAAAGTGTATCTGGCTGATGGAGAAGCTTTGAACGTGGTAGGGATGGGAGACATTGACATTGCACTCCCTCACAAGAACAAATGGACCTTGCAAAAGGTCAGACACATTCCTGAGTTGAAGAAGAACCTCATTTCTGTTGGGCAGCTGGATGAGTGTGGGCACTCAGTAGTGTTCTCAGATAGTACCTGGAAGGTCACAAAAGGGGCATTGGTACTGGCTCGGGGTAGGAAAACTGGTACACTATACATGACTACCGGTTTGGTTAACACTATTGCTACTACCGTTGCAGAAAATACAACAGATTTGTGGCATTGCAGGCTTGGCCATATGAGTCAGAAGGGTTTGAAAGAACTTCTGTCTAGAGGCAAGCTACCAGAACTGAAGACAGTTGATCTCAGTATGTGTGAGAGCTGTATTATGGGGAAACAGAAGAAGGTCAGTTTCTTGAGAAATGGCAGGACGCCTAAGACAGGAAAACTGGACTTAGTCCACACAGATGTGTGGGGACCTTCCCCAGTGGCATCTCTTGGAGGTTCTCGTTACTATGTCACGTTCATTGATGATCATAGTAGGAAGGTGTGGATTTATTTTCTGAAGCATAAATCCGATGTATTTAATGTATTCAAAACTTGGAAGGCCATGGTAGAGACAGAAACAGGCCTAAAGCTGAAATGTTTGAGGTCTGACAATGGTGGTGAGTATATTGATGGTGGGTTCAAGGAGTATTGTGCAGCTCTGGGTGTTAGAATGGAGAAGACCATTCCTGGGACACCACAGCAAAATGGAGTTGCTGAACGTATGAACAGAACCATAAATGAGCGTGCTAGAAGCATGAGGCTGCACGCCGGACTACCACCTACTTTCTGGGCAGATGCAGCCAGCACTGCAGTCTACTTGATAAATAGAGGGCCATCAGTTCCATTAAATCATGAATTGCCTGAGGAGGTTTGGAGTGAGAAAGAGGTCAAATTTTCTCACCTTAGAACATTTGGTTGTCTTTCTTATGTTCATATTGATTCTGATGCTCGAAGTAAACTTGAGGCGAAGTCAAAGAAATGTTATTTCATTGGCTATGGAGACGAGGCATTTGGCTATCGTTTCTGGGATGATCAGGGTCGGAAGATCATAAGAAGCAGAAATGTAATTTTCAATGAGAAGTCTATGTACAAGGACAAGTCTAGTACAACTTCTGAAACAGCTCCTCAGGAGTCCGAGTTTGTAAGCTTGGATGACCTACCAGAGGTCACAGTGCAGAGTGGAGATGTGAGTGACGGGGAGAGTGGGTCCAGTGCACTCATTCCTATTATTCCGCAGTCAGCTTCAGAGCCGTCCACTACCACAGCTGCAGTTCGACGGTCAGCTAGGACTAGACGTCCTCCACAGCGTTTCTCACCAACCTTGAACTACATTCTGTTGACAGATGGAGGAGAACCGCAGAGTTATGAAGAAACCTTGCAAGATGAAAATTCTTGCAAGTGGGAGCTGGCCATGAAAGGTGAGATGGATTCTCTGCTAGAGAATCAGACATGGGAGTTGACAGAACTTCCATCGGGGAAGAAGGCATTACACAACAAGTGGGTGTACCGGGTGAAAACTGAGCATGATGGCAGTAAGAGGTACAAGGCTAGACTTGTTGTAAAAGGCTTTCAGCAGAAGCAGGGTATTGATTACTCTGAGATCTTTTCTCCTGTGGTGAAGATCACAACCATCAGGATGGTACTGTCTATGGTTGCTACTGAAGATTTATTCCTTGAGCAGCTAGATGTGAAGACAGCATTTCTTCATGGAGACCTTGAAGAAGACATCTACATGCACCAACCTGAGGGGTTTGTAGTACAGGGAAAGGAAGATTCAGTTTGCAGACTGAAGAAGAGCTTGTATGGCCTGAAACAAGCTCCTAGACAGTGGTACAAGAAATTTGACAACTTCATGTGCAGTGCAGGGTACATTAGATGTCAAGCAGATCACTGTTGTTATGTCAAGCATTTTGACAATTCATACATTATTCTGCTGTTGTATGTGGATGACATGCTTATTGCAGGGGCTAGTATTGATGAGATCAATAATCTGAAGAAGCAGATGTCAGAGCACTTTGCAATGAAGGATTTGGGAGCTGCAAAGCAAATCCTTGGCATGAGAATTGTCAGAGATAGAGCCAGAGGTACGTTGAGGCTCTCACAGGCTGAGTATGTGAAGAAGGTACTCAGCAGGTTCAATATGGACAAGGCCAAACCAGTTGGCACACCCTTGGGAAGTCACTTCAGACTCAGCAAGAATCAGTCACCCGAGTCAGAGGAGGAACAAGACTACATGAGTAAGGTTCCTTATGCCTCAGCTATTGGTTCACTTATGTATGCTATGGTCTGCACAAGACCGGATATTGCCCATGCAGTGGGAGTTGTGAGTAGATACATGAGTAAACCAGGAAAAGAACATTGGGAAGCAGTGAAGTGGATTTTGAGGTACCTAAAGGGCTCCTCAGAAACGTGCTTGTGTTTCTCTGGAAAGAGTTTAGAGGTGCAGGGCTATGTTGATGCTGATTTAGCTGGTGATATTGATAGCAGAAAGAGTACCACAGGTTTTGTTTATACTCTTGGTGGTACTGCAGTGTCATGGGGTTCTAATCTGCAGAAAACAGTTTCTTTGTCTACTACAGAAGCTGAGTATGTTGCAGTGTCAGAGGCTGCAAAGGAGATGATATGGCTACAGGGCTTCTTGGAGGAATTGGGTAAAAAGAATCAGAAAGGCACTCTCTATAGTGATAGTCAGAGTGCCATATTCCTTGCCAAGAATCCAGCATTTCATTCCAGGACAAAGCACATTCAAATCAGGTATCACTTCATACGATCATTGTTAGATGATGGACAGTTGTTACTTGAGAAAATTTGTGGTAGCAAGAACCCGGCTGATATGTTGACAAAGGGTGTCACACTTGAGAAACTGAAGTTGTGTGCTACTTCAGTTGGTCTTCTGGCATGAAGACAGGGGCAGTGAGTTGCAGAAATGGAGGATATCACGTTTGAGGAAGAGGACGATGCAGCAAGTGTACCAGTCTCCAAGTGGGAGAATTGTTGAGTAGTGGAGTCTGGTCCACTTCGCTCGAGCGGCAAAAGGCCGCCGCTCGAGCGAAGCCAGGCAGATTCGAACGCTCGAAGGCCGCTCGACAGTGAGCTCGAGCGATGTCTCAAGGAAGGGAAGTTCGCTCGAGCGAAGGCATTGGCCGCTCGAGCGAAATCAGGCAGAGTCGAACGCTCGACGTGCGCTCGACAGTTCGCTCGAGCGAATGCGGAAGAGAAGTTCGCTCGACGCGCGCTCGACACTCCGCTCGAGCGAATGTTCTATTTTTCTGCCAGAATTAGGGTTTCCGCCGTGAAGAGTATAAATAGGCCATTTATACTCATTTGGCAGTGTGTGTGCCTCCAGAATTCGGTGAAGAACAATATTTCTCTTCCTCCATTGTATTGTGATCCCTCATATATATAAATCCTTTGCAACTCCCGTGGACGTAGGCAATTTGCCGAACCACGTAAATCTTGTGTTGTGTGTGATTGTTTTTCTCTCCCATTTCATATATTTTTCACTACATTGTCATCAATTTTCGTAACAGATTCCACCCATGCTTTTGATATATCTTGTGGCTAATTTCATTAGTGATGTCATTAAGAGCCTTGAAGCATATCTTCATGTATTCGGGCAACTCCTCAAGTGCAGCAAGATCCCATCTGCATGCAAATTCAAACATTTTATTTGTGAATATTCAACGGCTGAGAGGGATATCGGAAAAGAAGTCATCCTGTATTTTACGGTGCATATATACTTGTTGATGGCTTCTGTGAAGAGGGTGACTTCCTCAAGCGTTCCATGAACATCGAAAATGTCATCTATTATGTAGATAAGAGAAATGGGTTTTGTGAGCTCAACCCTTTCCTCTGATAGATCAGGGTCTGTAAGACAGGCCATGGAAATAATGTACCATTTGAGCGGTTGGTCCCTTGCAAACTTCAGTTCCTGTGCCAGAGCAACATCTTTCCACCATCTAAGATGACAGAGATTGGCTTTAGGTAAGGAAAATAATCACTGCAATTATAAACTAGTAAATCATCAAGTTGTTGTTGCACATACTTGGAGAGTTGTACGATTTCCTTCTGGTGTATAGATTGGACCATATTGAAATCCATTTTTGCTACGTGTTGTAAATCATTCAACCATCCATTTGCGCCGGTGAAATTATCAAAAAACTTCTTGGCCATGAACCTTGCCAAGCATTTGTGATAAGGATTGTCTAAAGTATTCCCAACAATTCTGGCGTGGTTATCATCAAGATGTCTCAGCCACGCATTCAGAAGTTGCTCGCAAAAGCTTCCAGCTTCATCGAGTACGCCTTCTCCATCTACACTTAGCTGTGAGGCTTCAAATAAACTCATCAATCCGTTAATGTCTTTACCCAGTTCTTTATCAAACTTTCCCTCCCTATCCTTGAACTTGTTAAACACATCTGTTACAAACAATAGACAGGTGAGAATTAATCTCATCATCGCTTTTATTTTAAACTGAGAAAGAAACAAGACAGGTAACGGGGAGTAACTCACCGGCTGGAACATAGTAACCTCGTTGTCTCAACAGTCGAAAGCGTAACGCAACCTCGTGAAGATTCTGACCGCAATCACCATGAGCAATGTATTTTGCATATTGCCCTTTCAAAATTGCATCAATGTCTTCCTCGAAGTGGTAATCAATGCCGAGGCGTTGGATGGCATTAATCATGTCTAAACTTTCGAAACCATCATCTTTTCCTACTTTCTTTAGTGCACGCCTACATGCTTCTAATTTATGGGAATGTTGGACGCTGGGCCCGCCCTGCAGACAAAGAGATCAGTCGAACACATGTCCAGAAATTAATCAAAAGAAACAGATAAAAATTAAGGTGACTGCAAGCACAATATTCATACAAAATCATGCTTCTTAGTTCCGTAGTTTGGATATTCTAAAGGAGTAGAAGCAAATTTATCATGATCTTGGGAAATTTTCCAATGTTTGTGGGCAGTCGGCAAAGAGGCGAAGCTGAAGGGATTCGAATTCGGAGTTTTCTGAATTCTGTTTGGAGCAGTTGGGGGATTGATGGAAGCAAAGAAAGTTGTAGTGGACATGGAGGCAGCCATGGCGAGAATAAGTAATTAATTTGAGAGTTTGGTAGGTCTGTAAAGAATGCTTGGATCCAATTTATAGGAAGACACAACGTTGTTTTGAAATCGTTTTAAACCTGGTTAGTAGACAATCAATTCAATCGTTTAACACGAATATATAGTCCACGTTTTTTTTAATTGAGAAATTTTATATATATATATATATATTATGTATATATAAGTTGATTGCTAATAAAATAAATATATGTATTTTAAGAATATTAAGTGTTTAATAAATATTATAGATTTACTTTTACTTGTAGTTAATAACTCTAATCTACTAAGTGAAAGATAATGCATGTGACTAAAAAAATTGATTTTTTTTAATTTTATTTTCAGGCACCTAAAGTAGGCTTCTAACTTCCAGTACAAAATATAATCAATAATTTATTTTTATAAATCCCTATACAAAATTAATATTAGAGAATTATATTATAATAATATTTTATTTAACTTTTAACAAATTATCTCATTTTATCTCATATTAACTGTGTAACCAAACGAGACATTAACTTGTTTCTTTCCGCAGATAAGATGAGATGAGTTGAGATAAAAGTTGAAAGTTGAATATAATTTTGTTAGAATATATTTTTTAATGTTATTTTTATTTTGAGATTTGAAAAAAATTAAATTATTTATTTTATGTTGTTAAAAATTTTAAAAAAATTATAATAATTTGATAAGATGGGATAACAATGATTAAAATCAACAAGGCCTAAAAACATGCATACGTACAAGACTACCATTTGGTCTTTAAAAGGCGTGAAATTTAATTAAGTTGAAGAAATAAAATTTTCATATGTAAGTATAACGTATTTTTTTCAGAAAAAAAAATAAATTTATAATTTAAATAAAAAATTCATTTTTTTAGAATAAATTTATTTATTTTTAAACTTACACATTCCAGCATTGAACACTCATTTAAGCCGTGCTTGCTACTATTTTGACACGGGCAAATTCTGACCGGTACAAAATTGAAATGAATATTTTGATTATAAGAGCATCAGTATCCGATGCCTATAACAATCCATTCTCCTGATCATCCCGTTTTAGCTAGGAAAATGTTTTGGGACGTGGACATGCAGGAGCTCCCTACTAAATCTTTTTTTTTTTTTTTTACAAATATTTTATTTTAACCAATAAAACAAATTATTTTTCTAATTATTTACATTTTCTCTCATGTTCATATTTATTATAGTTGAAAATTGAAAAAAAGTCAACATTCATGAGATGATCCGATCCATTTTTTTCTTTTTCTAAAAAAATTGACCATTTGTATAAATATGATTTTTTTTATAAAAATATTATTGTTACCAAAGTACTAATTTTAAAAATATTATTGTTTATAGAGGAAGTAGTTTAAAAAATAAAAATCGTTACAGATAAAAAAAAAAAAAAAAAAAAAAAAAAAGGAAGCAAAACATAGGGACAACAAATAATTATATAATTTCAAAAATGTGAAAAATAATAAGTTAAAATTTTCTTCTGCTCTTTTCCCAAAAGACAAAAAATGAGTTGTTAGAAGATGTACAAATATATGATTAAAAATATAATAAATAAAGAAAAGAGAAAAATTATTTTAATAGAATAGAAAATAAATAGGGAGTCTGATATAAGAAATTTTGAAAAGAAGAGTAAATTTTAATAAAAAAATCTAATGAAATATAATTTTTAACTAAAATTTAGGAAATTATTATTCATCCAGACATGAATGCTCTAAAAGTTAGGGGTGAAAACCGATTCATTCGGTACGGTTTTTTTACCAAAACCAACGTCGACTGATGGAGGGGATTTGCATGGAACAACCGACTGTACTAGTTGATGAGGAGGAGAAATACTAGCCGAATTGACTCCAGTGGTTCTTGGTCACCCTAGCGGCGAGGTTCATCTAATAGAGTAGAGAGAGAGTGTGTTAAAGAGGAGAGAGAGGGAATGAGAGAAACTAAGAATCAAAGAAGAAGATGGGAGGGGAAGAAGACGATCTCAAATCAAAACGACAACATTTGGTTTCATTGAGGTTACATAGCTCGTTTTGCATGTTTTTTATTTCTTTCTCCGTGTCGCCTCCCCCTCCAGCTTTCCAGGAACCTATGTGCGTTGTTGCTTGGCTCTACGTCATTCTTTGCATCTTTGGTGGCTCCTCTAAGCATCTCGTTCTCCTTTCGGAGGGTCTCCACCTTGACAATTAGCTTCCCTACTAGATGTTCAATTGTTGCGAGCCTTGTTTCCATGTTTGTCGATATTGCTTCTTCTTGTCCCTGAGTCTTTTGAGATCGGGTTATTGCAGGAATACAAAGGATATGTGAAGTCTATAGGGATCTCACAGACAGCGCCACTGTTAACGTTATGTTTCGTACACCTTTGGGTCGGGTTCCAGTGACTCGAGTCTTTGATCTTTCACTTGCACACTTGGAGAAAACACAGAGAGCCGAGGGCCTTGATGACAACTGGGGAGTCACATGCGTCAAGGGAATATGTTCCCTCAACTGTTCCTTTAGTCAAAATCCTTTAATGCAGTATGACTTACTGTCCCTTTTATCCTGTAGGTGCATACCATCAAACCCCTCCTCACTTGTTGTCAAAATATTAAGGGCTCCCATCATTTTCTATCCACCCACCTGCATAGGTTCTCTAAGGCTAGGTGTCGCACAAGAGTACCAGGGTGATGTGTTCCCTCATTCCTTATATTTTGGGACTTCTTGCATGATTGTGGTCATGGGTCAACATCAGCTTTGGACCGGGGGTTCCTAATAGGCCGAGGGGCCATCCAGTCGGGCTAGGCTCCCCGTATTTGGGCTTGTCTTTTGGGCCTTCAACCCCTAAGGGAAAATCCCCTTACACTCATAATCAACTTTAATAATTTATCACTTATAGGCTTATCCAATATGGCCCATTAAATATAATTTATGTCCAATAAATATGATCAATAATTCAGCCTTATAATTATTAGGTTGGGTCATTACATTTTTTTTACTATATTTCTTTACTGCATATAATGTGGATATGAAGTCTAAAATATTTGATTTGAGAATATGATAATTTATTTGCTCAGTACCTTGTTACGTTGTGATATTGCATCCGAAAAATCCTAACGCATAAGTTTGTGTTATGCTTTGGCTCCGATCCTACCACTGGTAATAGTATTTGCCTCTGACCCTGCCACGAGTGATAATAGTGGCCTTCGACTTTTCCATGGGTAATAGTAGTGGCTTCGGCCTTGCCTAAGGTTATAGTGATGGCATTTGTTTTGAGCGCATTGACTTTGGTGACAAAACAATCTTACGTTCTACTTGGTCATCCGCAAACATGCACAATCCTACCATAATGTTTCTGTTTATGAGGTTGTTCAGTTTTGCTTGTCCATAATGTCTTTTTTAAAATATTTTACTATGGATAAAGAAATGTTTATGAAATTATCATTGCTATTTTGTGAATTGTCTAATATTACTTTATTTTGCAACTTGCTTATGTTTACACACTAATATATGTTCATTACTTACTGAATTATTGACAACTCACCCAATTATCTCTACTTTTTTTTTCAGATGATGTTGAGATTCTAGCTAAACACCAAGAACAGGAAGCACAGGCGGGATTAGTTGAGTGTTGAGGAATAGGTACCTAAAGGGTACAAGTGATTATTGGAAAATTGTTATTTAGGATATTAGTTATTATACTTTTGAGTAGTATTAGTAAACAATGATGCATCATTTGAGACTTTGTAGAGTTTTTTTTTAGTTTATATGTTGGAGGTGTTCATTTACATCTCAGCGGAGGAACGTATATTTTTGGAATAAATGCGTTTTACATGTTTTAGAGTTGTTTCCATTCCATCTAGAGTTTATCTGTATTGTTGAGTTGGAATTTTAAGAAACATGAACTAATTCCCTTACCCTTCGAGTAAGGAGTTTTACATAATTTTCTATTTGAGTAATGTTTGAGTTTGAAATATCTAGATTATTTTGTTATACATATAAAGCTATAATTTGACTTAGCGGAGGAAAAAATAATTGAAATAGGTGAGGAAATGGGAGAAAATGAGTTGAAAAAAAATTATTTATCATTATATTTCTCATCATCTTTTCAATATTTCTTAATGTCAAATTAGATGATAGTCTTATAAATGAAATATAATAAATAATTTTTAATTATTTAATTCTATATCATGTAATGATAAAAGAGTAATATTACATACAGTAGTAAAGTGTGCAAACGCCGCTTAATCATTTTAAAAAAAGTGTGAGGTTTATGATGAAAAAAATTAATTTTTTTATATAAATTTTATATTAATTAACTTTTATTAAAGAGATTGATGTTTATATAATTACAACTGTAAATATTATTTTATTTATAATAAAAATATGATTATAAAAGAAAACGTGCGGAAACGGCAAGGTAAAGGCGCCGCCCCACCAAGGAAGGGAGACGGCTCCATCAAAACAGAAGGGTATCTCTGGTAACAAAGATGAAGTCCGACGTGACAAGCAATTAGACCTGACAGGACAAGTGCAATAAAATAAATATATAATGTTCTGGGATGTGCTATATGATCAGAAATGTTAAAACTTCCGAATTCGGGAGTTTTTTGTTTTTAACAAATTATTTATTTTTTTTTTCGAAGTAATTAAGTAATTTTTTTAAGTGATGTTGTGAATTTTTATAAAAAATAATATCTGAAAATATAAAAAAATCAATGAAAAAATCAAAATTTAAAAAAGAAAAAAAAAAGACTATATTCAGTGAATTTTCCGTACCTTTTTTCGGTACCTAGTGGCTAGTACCGCCCTTATGAAAATGATAAAGAGTTGGATTGCTGTGCCGGCTTCGTTTACTGCTGCTGGTAAAATATTTTTACTTTTTTTTAATATATTTAAATATTTTTAAAAAATAAAAAAATACTCGAATACACTTGAATTATTTGTTTAATCATTAACTAAAAATACAAAATAAAAAATAATTTTTTTTTTAACCAACAGTCAAGTTGAGCATAATAAAGTAGAGGCATACTAGCATTTCTGAATGATAAAACTATCAAGAATATTTAATAAATTTCTTTTGAATTGTATTTTTTATTATTTTTTATTACTTAATAGTTAAAGAATTTTTTTAATGAGTTTATAAATGTTTTTATTTTTAAAATGTTTAATTGAACATAAAAGACACCTAAAAAAAAAAATAAGAGTAAAGTTGATAAGAAAGAAAAAAAAAAAAAAAAAAAAAGAAAAGAAAAAGAAGGCTCCATAGAAAGATTGGGTGTCGTAGCAGGATCTTATGGGTGGCTCTCCCGTTGGGGCTCTGGTTAGTCAATTTTATCTATATTTTTTTTACATTTTTATTTTTAATACTTTTAAATATATTTTTTAAAAAATTTCAATATTATTTAAAAACGCTTCTTTAATCATTAATTGAATACAATCACACCTGCAGACCCCAACGGGAGGAGTAGCATTTTCCTATAATTATATATGTGATACTAACAAATATTGATCTCAGTACACGTTCTACATTAATGTGTCGTTTGGATAATGAGTTGATATGATATGAAAGTTGAATAAAATATTGATAAAATATTATTTTTTAATATTTTTATTATTTAATTTATATTTTAAAAAAGTTCAATTATTTATTATATTTTGTGTAGAAACTTAAAAATATTGTAATAATAAGATAAGATGAGATGTGATGAAACTTCTTATATCCAAACTACACCTTAAATGCAATCCGGAAAAATAACAATATTAATTAAATGCTCAATTAAATTAATCAGAGAAGAGGAAGCTTTGCACTTGACTCCATTAGCTTGCTATGAATACCTCTCGATAAGAGATAAAACTCGATCAATAATTCGATTAAAACTATTGAGTTTCTATGAAGATATGAAAAAAAACGTTTCTTGGTTTTCTAAAATCCAAAAATTTGCCTCCTAAAATTAAAATAAGTTTTAGTAAACATGGATTGGATATCAAATGGAAATTACATCTGTAATTATATTTCTTATAATTAAAAATAAGAAAATGAAGAATATATATATTTACATATAAATTTACATGTACACTTAATTAATCATGCATCATATAAATTTGGCCCCTCCAAAGCTAAATTTCTGATTTCACCACCGACTCTCTTCACTCTAATTTAAAAGAACATACACCAATTGTATTATTAATTTAGACATCGGAGATATCATCGAGATTACCCAGTGTTATTTTTTATACATAAAGAAGGCATGCATGATGGTTATAATTGATAGAAAATTATCTCAACACGACCGACTATAGACAAGTACATAATCGTAAGTTTCATGCTTGTTTGAGTAAATGCAATGAGATCAAATGTAAAGTAAAAAATGGTAGCGTATGTACGTGAATTTAAAACGTTATATGTACGTACATTACAGAAAAAGTTATAATTTATAACGAATTATTTATGAAGATAATGATTATTTATGATGAAAATAAATTCATTTTGACAAAAATTAATTATTTTCATAGAAAAGTTTTCTTGTAATGGTATGTGAACGGTTAGCGTTAAGAGTCGGCTGGAGGGATGACTAGAGATGACACTTTGATCCTTTGGGTTATCATGACTAATTTAGCATTTGATCTTTATAAACACAAAAAAGGTTAGTGAGTACAAATAATGGTAAGAGTCTTATTTTCTGACATCACGAAATAGTACGCGAAAAAGAAAGACACGTAAAGTAAATTCTACAATATTGATTAATATACGTATAAATTAAGAAGAAATGTTATATATAGTTTGTAAAGTAAGTAAGTGCCGTACAATTATTTTAAAAAGGAGTGAGCTTTATAATTAAAAAATTAATTTTTTTCTCATGTAGATTTCATATATATTTTCTAATTCTTTTCAATTTTGAAAAAAATGGCTTATTGCATTATTTGATTATTTGTAGCGATTTTTTTGATATTTTTAGCGTTATAAATAGTTTTGTATAACGATTTTTCTACATTCATTGGAAATAAGCAAGAATCAATTCTAGAGATTTTTATAACTTTTACGACGATTTAAATTGCTGCAATTGATCATTCCCAACGATTTATTTTTAAATGGATGAGACCATTTTCAACGATTTTTTAAACATTTGCAGAAGAAAAAAATCGTTGGAAATACATTTTTTATCGATAATTTTTTTTCTATCGCTGCATTGAGCAAAAGTGGCGCATTTATAGCGGCAAACGTGCAGTGAAGTTACAATCACGGCAATAGAGTAAATGCAGTGATTTTTATGCATTTTTTAGACGATTTTGAGCTCTGCAAATGGGTTAATTTCTTGTAGTGAAAGAAATTACGCGGCACTTGTGCATTTGAACTATAGTATAAAATTCACTTAATATATTTGTCTCTCTTGTACTACTTGAATCTAAATTTTACAAAGAAGACTCAATTGAAACTTGAACTCCACGGTCTCTCATCTATCAAGTCGTTTAAAACAAGATCTATTATGATAGCCGGCCATTTTCTTTCAATATCGATCATGAATGCAAGTCCTTATCCTCCTAATTACGTGATTAAAATGGCTTCCTTTTAGCTAACTACCAATTTACCATGAAGGGAGAAACATCCAAAACTCTATTGTACAAAGTTAGCATGCATGAGTCGGTGAAGGTCAAACTGATCACGGACTAATAATAGCTTGATTCTAAGTACCTAGTTATGTTACAATATTTTTCCCTAACCGAGAAATATAGGAGAAAAGTACGTGAAGATTCATGTCAACAACTCCCCGGACATGGGCTGGTCCAATTTATTGGATATTTGTTGAAAAAAGCATGCGCATTTAGAAAAATGGGTACTAAATATTTCAACGTACGAGTACAATAAAAATCACGTTAAACAGGAATGACGCGTGGAATTTGAATATTCAAGACGTTGAGTACTTTGTTTAAAATTAGACCAATATAAGCAAATTCACATGCATAATTCGTTTATTTGAAGCTCTTAATTGCACATTGAATGTAAACGAGTGATAAAATGTGAAACTTAATTTGATCCAATTTGGAGGTTTTAGCTCATTCGAGAACTTAGAGTTAGGGGGCCTGTTTGGACAGTACTTAATTAGATATTTTTAAAATTTTTCATAATTTCTTTCCAAACATCAAGCAAATATAGAACATTTTTTAATTTCAAATATTCAATTTTTTCATCTAATCATTATCAAAACATAAAATTCAATACAATTTTCCCAAACTTCAAAATCAAACACAAAAAATAATACAATTTTTTCAAATTTTAAAATAAAAATAATATTCAAATAATTTTTTAACTCTATAATTTGTTCATTCAACTTTTTTCTTATTATTTTCCAAAAGTCAAGAAAACATGATCTTAACTCAAATAATTTGATTACTATTCATCGAATTCTAATATTCTAGACACAACCAGCAGTCCTATATATAGGACAATTGGAGAGATACTAATAATGGAGATTAGGGCTTTAAGCCATATCTAATCTTTGTAGGTGGAAAGGTACAAATTAAATTTTAATTAGTAATTAATTGCAACAACCCATCCCTCCAGGATTTTTAAAGTTAGAGGAATTGAATGTTACTAACCTTAAAAGGGTTATATTTTAGCATGTACCAGATATAAAAATTCTATAATATTTTTGAAAATTCAAAATAATTTATTAAAAATAAAGCCTCTCCAAACTAAAACTGTTATATAGTGGCACTTATTAAATGAAACAAAACACTCGTGTCACTACAAGAAAACATGCTTTTTACGGCGTCAAAAATAGTCGCAAAAAACATAATTAATCGCTGAAAATAATTTTTTGCAGCGATATTTTGAACGCTGCACAGTAGTCGCAATTGTATACTTACTTATAAATTAAAACAGCGATAGACAATAGACAATTGGTGGCCATGCATTTAATTCACTCAATCAAATGACATGAGATGAAGAAAAAAGTGGCCATTATAAATCATTTAGCATTAGATTTTTAATTAATGTGCCATAACCAACATGTAATAAATAGATATCATGTGAGGAGCATTAGTTAATTTTTTTGGTGAAGTACTGTACGTATTGGATTGGACGTTTCAAATGTTTTTGTTTTTTCTCCAATAATGCATGCACTAGTTCTAGTTGTTTGATTCAGAAGCTAGCTAGCTTTTATATATATGTGCTGATCTAGTCACAAGCAGTCTTGATCTTCTATTCAATATGATTATTATGTGTCTTCACAACCTTTGATATCACGCAACTCTCTCATCACACATTCATATTATATATTAACCATAATATGAAAATTTGCATCCATGAATCGATTTTACTGCAAATTTATTCTTCTATCTCCAGAAAACTTGCACATGTAAGTTTATAGAGATCAACCTTCTCTTGCATCTAATTAATATAATGATAACCCAATTCAATCCACAGCGAGCAGTGCATGCATGGCAGCACAAATTATATTGATATATGGTTGTAATTAGATAGCAATATTGTATCAGCTAGCAGTACAATCATAAGCACCAATGCAGAATAACCAAGAGAGGAAGATAATAATATCTCCGTAAGCCAACAAATTAAAGAAGAGAAAAATCGAAATCTATGGTTATTATTATACCAGAACGCGTTTCAATTTTTCTTGGAGGAGCTTCATATATACGCTAGAATCGGGGAAAAAAATAGAACTTAGACAACCCCGTACACAACAAACAGAAGCCCTTGGTGCAAGAGGAAGAAGATGGGAATCAGATTGACAGTGAAAAAAATTTCATTAATGTGCAAACAATCAGGCAAGGTACTTCAACATAAATACATGCATGAAGGGGGAGCTTTTATGCGACTTAAGGGGAGAAGAAAACAACAATACCTTCAGGATGAAAAATCTGTCCCCGAAAACACAACGCTGGTCGATTCCCCAATTTCAACCCAACAGCGTGAGTTCCCAGCCGAATATAGAGCCACTTGAACACCCAAACTCGCAATAATAGTCTTCGTTGCTTGAAATGTACAGGAAAGCCGCAAGAAACACCAACCGGATGGAGAAGGGGGTGGGAAAATGACGACTCCGAAAGGAAGAGAACTACGTGCACATGTGTGCCTTGTGAAACCTAGCTTCAAAGCGCCGATAATCAGTGGGAAAATGAAGGGGATTTGCAGGAGATAGGTTGGGGGAAAATGCAGGGGATTTGGCCGAAGAAGTTGGGTCGGGGGAATGGGGTTCAGATTTGGGACTAAAGGTACTGTTTGGGGGGAAAAGACTAATCCGTGGGAATGGGTTTGGCGCCTCACTTGTTGCAACGTTCCTAAGCGCTGCAACAAAAAATTTTAATTAGCAGCGCCGATAGTTGCTGCTATTAGCCACATAATCGCTGCAATAAAAAGAATAACCTTTTTGTTTCCATTTCCTTCCATTTTAGCAAGTTTATATGGAGCGATGTAAAAATCGCTGGATATAATATCCATAAGCAGCGAATTTTTTATCAGCAATTATAAAAACGCTGGGAAAAGTATATTTTCTTGTAGTGTGTGCTACAAAATCATTCAAACTATGAATATATAAAAATTCTACAAGATAAAAGGAATTTTCGAGTTTAATGACTAATTTTACTTCATTGAATTAAGCTGTATATATGGTCAAAACCATATTTGTTTCCAAAACCATATATATGTATGCATGTTTATAGCAACAAATCAAGCAGAAAGCTTGGATTTTATTTTTCTCTACTTTAGGATACCCTAAATAGGCACAATTTGATAAATTTCATATGTTCCTCGAGGCTTGGGAGGTCATGGTTATTGTCATAACTATACAATAAGGGCACCATTCTTGCCATATTAAGACAAGCCTCGTTGAATTTTGCTGGAAGTTGATTTGGAGAGATCAAACACTCCTTGCTTAGGCATTTCCATGAATCTGAAATCATATCGACAACCTTCTCTCGTGCTTCTTTGATCGTAGAATCCTCGTATTCTATCATGTAATAATCTATGTAAGATTCATCGTGGCCAACTTGACTCTCATCCTGCAATCACATGCATGGACTATACTTCTTGTTAGCTTTTTCCATAACTGAAAGTTATAAACTTTTTTCTAGCTAGGATCGACATGATTTTTCAGGACAAGAGAGGAAGGATTTTTTCTCCATCACTAGATCAGTCAGTGTCATTGGGGTTATTATTGAAAATACTCAAGGAGACCCAATGGCTACAAATCCCATTATGGCAACTGATCCCGTTACTCCTACAGCCCAAGAAGACCCAAAGGCTAAAACATCCCATATGGAAATTGAATACACCAATCCTCGAAGGAGCACCAACGGCTACAAGACTCTATATGGAAAAATATCTTTATTGCATCCCGTATTCCACTCATTTTGTAACGTTACAATATACCCTGTACTCTCAATAGACACTAATACTCTTCAAATAATTCTTCCAAGTACAAAAGCATATTTAAAATGCAGTGGGAGGTTCTAAGGTCATTTCCACAAGGACAACGATCTCAACATAGTCGAGCAAAGTTCACAAGTAACAAAAAGAACAGATAGAAGAAAGAAGAATGTGGTTAAGACAATTTTTCCTTTGTTTTGGTGTAATCTACCAAGGGAAAAAAGTGGGTTATATGCACTGGATTTATACAATGTAGGGTGTTTGTGTGATTTATCAACTGAAGCAAGGGGCTTGATTTACTCTTAAGAAAATGTTTTTACAAAACCAAGTCTGCAACCTTAATGCTTGAAAAGTGGTAAATGGGAAAGCAAGTAACACAAAAGCAATTTTAAAGGGAGTAAACCGAAACTGTAATTGTTAGAAACGTAAACACTAGGGATGCAAGGTTAGGGTTTCCTTTACCATCAAGTTGTTGGTCGCTGGGCACATCTGCTTGTGCCAAATCTATCAAGATATTAGCACTTAAAACCAGAGAAACATTCTTACTTAGATTTAAATCACCAAAAGAAATAACCCCTTGCTATATTAGTATCCTCTTTCATTTCAAGAATATGAGGCTGGTAGATCCTTGCTTAATTTAAGGTCTTGTTGTGCCATGAGTCTACAACAAGTCAAGAACAAGAAATCCTTCCAAAACCGACAGTAAATAGTGGACAAACAAAATATAGCAACAAGTAAAAGCTAAGTCTATCAGCAACAAATAACTTTGGAAGATAGTAAAAGGAATACCTATCCCCAGCAACCCTAGCAACGAAGATTAGCCCTGAATCATCTTGGATAAAATGATTCAAAAACCCTAATGAGGGAATAATAGAACAACGTATATTGTGAAAACAGAAACAAAGAATGGTGCTGAATCGATCACCTTCACTGGCGTGCCTCCTCTCCTTTTATTCCCTCTCCCTTTTATGTCTTTTCTTCTCTCTCTTCTAACCATTTCTCTTCTATTTGTGCTTCTACCCTTTAGAAGATGACCCCCCTCTTGAATTTTCTCATTCTGTCACTGCAGCTTCTCTTCAATGCAGTGTACAGTTTGGATGAGTAGGGAGATGGGCCTTTTAAGGTTGGGCTAAGTAGCTGGTTTAATTGTCTGATGAACTTTGGCTTTGGTTTAGGATTGAGCTTTAGTTCCTACAAATAAGACAAAGCTTAGCCCAAAGCAAGTATCCATTTTGTCTACCAAACTTACATTTCTAAAGGACAATACTCTTTTTCCAAAATACAACACTTATCCTCACTAATAGGGCTGTTTAGTCTCAATTTCACTCATTTTGAGATAGATATTTTGAGCAATCAGACACTTTGTACATACTTTATATATTTGAAGACTCTCATGTATGCTCTCACGATGAGTGAAGCTTTTTTACAAACAATTGGTTCTTATTAGTTTTTATGGTATCAAGAGCCATGTGAGAGTGTAAGAAAGTCTTCCTTTCAAACACCATGGCATCCATCTCTTTTGAGTGTCAACAACTTTGTCACTCTTCAACTCAATCAGGGAATTATCCCTTGTGGAGGGAGCAACTGTTGACCTTGGTTGAAAGCCAAGATCTCATCTACCACCTCATTGATGACTCCCCTCGACCAACCAAATATGATGCCCAACCCGCTAATGACTCAGTCAATGCTAAGCAAGACTTTAGTCAATCGTACCTCCACTAGCGCAAGGTGGAACTCCTCCTCCATGGTTCGATCATTGGGACTCTGATCGAAGAAGCTCTCGGTCGTCATAGTCAGTCTGGACACTTCACATCAAGTTTGGGAATCTCTCATAGCATCATATGCCCAGGTCTCCCAAGAACTAGAATTTCATTTAACTCAACAACGATCCTACCTATGGAAAGAACCGATGACCTCCCTTAAAGAACACCTAGGAAAATTCAAGGGGTTTTGTGATAATCTCACAGCTGTTGGGTGGCCGATGGAGGACAAGATGAAAGTTTTCTCTCTTTTGAACAACCTTGGATAGAAATATGAGCACTGCACCACCTCTATGCTCAAGCCACCAATGTCGACATATGCTGAACTTGTGCCTCTTCTCCAATGTTTTCAGTTCCATTCCCATCTTCATGATTCTATTTCTAATCCCTCTGTTGCTTTTTATGGTCACAAAATAGGCATCCACAAGCAGCGCCCTTTTGGCCAAAATTTCACCTTCGAGGGCCATTCCTTCACCCAATCCAACGAGACCAATCGACAACCCACCAGCACTGTCCACCATGGTCCCTCTAAAAACTGACCTTTTGATGGAAACAATTTGGCCTGCCATGATATTTGTCAAATATATGGAAAGAGGGGACATGTGGCACTCAAATGCTGGCATCGTTTTGACCATGCTCTTCAACCTAACGATGTTCCACATGCCTTGGTTGCCCTTACCCTTAACAATACTGTTCAGGATACTGAATGGACTACTGATACTGGGGCTTCCGCTCACATGGCAGGTAACTCAAGTATGCTTGAAAGTCTTCGTCATTACCTTGGCCATGATGCCGTTCTTATTGGAGATGGTACTTTACATGAAATCACACACATTGGTGATACTATTATTGGGTTTGGTAAATCCCAAATTAAATTAAAGGATGTTTTACTCGTTCTTGATCTTGCAAAAACTCTTGTATTAGTTAGCCAATTAACATATGATTATTCTTATATGTGTGAGTTTATGGTGTTGGTTTTTCTATTGAGGAAAAGGCAACCATCCGCACCCTCCTGAACAGGCTACAGAAGGATAATTTGTATGTCTTGTCCCCTCCTCTTGCAGCTCACTTCTCCACTCGATTTCAATCAGCTCCTGTGGAAGTGTGCCATCAATTGTTGGGACATCCTCAAGCCTCTACCTACAAGTTCTCCTCTCAAAAGGGCTTATCCAAATTCTTGGCAAACATACCTTGACTTCTTTATGTGAAAGCTGCCAACTTGGCAAAATGAGCAAATTACCATTTTTACCCTCATCCCACCCTCCTTATAATGTATTTGACAAAATCTATTATGACTTGTGGGGCCCTACCCCTATTATCTCTATTGGAAAATTTCAATTTTATGCATGCTTAGTTGATGGCTTTTCAAAATACATGTGGTTTATTCCTCTTTGAAAAAAATTTGATTTTTTTTATGCATTTATTTTATTTGAAAAATATATTGAAAATCAATTTAGCAAAAAAACCAAATTTTTTCAATCCGATGGAGGTAGTGAATTCGCCAACCACCAATTCAAGATGCATTTCCAACAACAAGGTATTTTACATCAATATTCTTATCCACATACTCCTAAGCAAAAAGACTTGGTAGAACAGCGACACCGCATAATCTGAGAATTAGATATGACTATGCTCTTTCATAGCGGTGTCCCTAAGAGCTTATGGGTAGAAGGTTTTGGTACAGCTATTTTTTTAGTTAATTTCCTTTCTTCCATCACCATCAACCTTCAATCCCCTTTTTATGTCCTTTATAATCATTTTCCCAACTATGCCTCTTTTTGTGCTTTTGGGTCTAAATGCTATCCTATACATGGGACACTAAGCACAATAAATTTGACCCCAAAACATTACCATGCATTTTCATGGGTTACAATGATAACCATCAAGGTTATAAATGTTATCACCCTCCCTCTCATTGAACCTTCGTTTCCTGTCATGTAGTTTTTGACGAATCCACGCTTCCATTCAAACAACCTGGGAATCTGCATCTCACTCCTTCTGCTAGACATGTATTATCTACCTTTCATGAATGGTGCGATCCTATTCCAAATATTGACACTACAGATGCTGCTAGTAATTCTTCCTTCCAGGTCTCTTCCTCAAACAATATTCCCATTTCATCACTTGATATGTTTGCACCAGCTCTTGACTATGTCACTCCTCGTTGTTCCACAACTTTGTGTGATGATTCTCTTGGGACTGATGACTTTGAGACTCCACCTTTATGTTCTTTGAGTTCCTCACCACACTCCCCACCTCACCACAACAATATCACTCGATCCAAGGTTAGGGTTCATAAACCCAATCCTAAATATGCTAATCTTCATACTATTGTTGACCTTCCGTAGAAACCCAAGACTATTTGCTTTGCTCCCAAACATCTTGGGTGGTAAACAGCTATGCAAGAAGAAGTCCAAGCCTTCCATGACAACCACACGTGGACTCTTGTTCCTCCCACTGAATCCATGGAGGTTATCAGATGCAAATGGGTCTTTAAGACTAAAGTCAAAGCTAACGGCTCCCTCGATCGCTTGAGAGCTTGCCTCGTTGCAAAGGGTTTCCATCAAAGTGATGGTGTCAACTATACAGAGACATTTTCTCCTGTTATTAAACCTAGCACCATTCAAATTTTTCTTAGCTTCGCTCTATTTCATCGCTAGGATATACGGCCAACTCGATGTTAAGAATTCCTTCCTTCATGGTGATCTCCAGGAAGCTGTCTTTATGGGCCAACCTCCAGGTTTTATCCATCCGACTCTCTCTTCTCATGTGTACAAATTAAACAAAGCTTTATATGGTTTAAAACAACCTCTTTGTGCCTAGTTCGATAAGTTTAGTAATTTTCTCATCTCTTACGGTTTCTCCTGCATCTCCGCTGATCCTGTTCTTTTTATTTACCACTTTACTCATAGTAGCCTTTTTCTCTTGTTATATGTTGACGATATACTTTTAACTACCTCAAACCCTACTCATCTTACATCCTTCATTAATGTTCTTGGTCAACAATTTGCTATGAAACACCTGGCTCACCTTCATTATTGTTTGGGTGTTCAAGTTACCCGCACTCTAGATGGTCTCATTTTGTCACAAGCCAAATAAGCTCTTGACATCCTCGACCACGCCCAAATGCAAGATTTCAAACCCATGGGTACTCCTACGATGCCCAAAACTAAAGGCCTTACTAGTAATGCTCTCTACTCTGATCTTGCCCATTACCGTAGTTTGGTTGGCGCCCTTCAATATCTTACTCTCACTCATCCAAACTTGTCCTATAGTGTTAACTTTTTTTCACAATTTATGCATTTACCCTCTATTGCTAATTACAAAATGGTGAAACGCATTCTTAGATATTTACATGGCATGATTGACCTTGGCATTCACTTTATTTCCCATTCTACACTTGATCTTTATGCCTTTTCTAATACAGACTGGGTAGGTTGTCCTCTCACCCGTCGCTCAACAACTGGATACTGCATTTTCCTTGGTGGCAACTGTATCTCCTAGTGAAGCTGAATATGGTGCAATGGCTCACACTACAGCAGAACTCACATGGATCTCATTTCTTCTTTGTGACCATGGTGTTCACCTCCCAACACCACCTGTTCTTTTTTGTGACAACTTGAGTGCACTTTATATGACGGTCAATCATGTCTTTCACGCTTGTAGCAAACAAATTGAGATTGACTATCACTATGTTCATGAATGAGTTGCTATTGGCCTTCTTCAAACTTGGCATATTCCTGTACCACTCCAACTTATAGACATTTTCACCAAACCCTTTAGACGACCTGTGACCCCCCCAACTCCCACGTATGGAAACAGGAGAATCCAGGCATCGAGATGACGATAACACGGGTCATGCATCCCAACGATAAGTGCCAACTGGGTGTACAAGCAAAAGGTGTACAACAAAAATGCAGTGGAATAATTAAAGTCAGTCAACTATATATCAGAATTGTTAAATACAGAATTCTAAAATAAAATGCCTTTAAAAGTTATACAGTTATCCAATATAAATATAATACAAACCAAATACAATAACTCAAAACGGGAAACTAATCCTATCCCATGAGAAAGTGATCCCGATTCTCTGGCAGAGCCGCATCCTCAGGCTCTACATCCGATCTCTGCAACAAAATCTATGGCACCAAGGAACGGTATTGTAGGTAAGGAATAGATAAAACAACCCAAGAGATAAGAATAAATTCATCCCACAACAATTAAACATGCTTATGATGAAATATGCATGATACCCAGAAACATCATTTTCCCAGAAAATGATTATTCTACAACACACACCAAAATTCCATTTGCGCCAAAAACAAATCCATTAAAACATAGCTGCCATTTTCCTAGAAAATGGCCCATATAGGAATCCTATTAACATTGTAGGTGGGAATCGCAGGCGGAAACTCTACCACCACTCCTATCGCATGCACCGTAGGCGGGGATCACAGACGAGACTCTACCATCATCCCTGTTTACCACCATCCCTATTGCGTGCACCATAGGCGGGAATCACAGATGAGACTCTACCGCTGTCCTTGTTTACCGCCGTCCCTATCGCATGCACCGTAGGCGGGAATCTACCACCGTCCCTGCTTACCATCATCCTACAGTTCCTTTTACCTCTCTTTCAATCTATTAGAGCACTGTAGGTAGGAATCACAGGCAGGACTCTACCACCATCCCTACAAAGTGCACCGTAGGTAGGAATCACAGGCGGGACTCTACCACTGTTCCTACTTACCACGATCCCAACTCCATCTCTAAAAATTCCTGCTTAGTCTTCCACCAATTAGCCGCTTCTGCTTGCAACAGGTAACTCCCATACAACACCTTCCAGGCCTCCATGCATCCACAAACTTTGAATGTCCTTTCAAGGTCTTCAATCTGCCTCCTGGCCCGAAATGGATCCTCTTTGCCCGTGAAGACAGGGGTTCTATGCGCCAGGAAGTGCTCATAGCTACACCCAACTTGCACCACCCTATTTTTCTCTCCTTGCGGCGACAAAAATTCTGCTGAAGGAACTTCGTCACCCAATTTAACACGCTTGCCATGGAATAATTCCCATCGTCCCTTGGCAGTTTGTCCTTAGGTTCACCAGTCGGCCTTCTTGGTTGTACCATCTTCCTACCATAGCATAACCCTTAACTCCACTTTCAATTCAAAACAAATTAAAATGTAATTATAGAAAAATAAATTAAAATACAACAAAATAACATAAATAAAATAGAACAAAACCAACAAAATAAAATAACGGCCAACTTTAAAATAAAATAATATACTTCAAACAAAATGATTTTAAATCAAACATTTAAATTTTTTTGGTACTGCACCTACGAGACATGTGGTTTACTCAGAGCCAAACTGCTTTGATACCGCCTGTGATGCCCCCAACTCCAACGTATGAAAACATGGGAATCATGGCATCGGGATCGTGACAACACGGGTCACGCATCCCAATGATAAGTGCCAAGTTTGTAAGCAAAAAGTATACATCATAAATGCAGTGGAATAATTATAGTCAGTCAACTAAATACCAGAATTTTTAAATACAGAATTTCAAAATAAAATACCTTTAAAAGTTATACATTTATCCAATATAAATATAATACAAACCAAATACAATAACCAAAAGCGGGAAACAAATCCTATCCCATGAGAAAGTGATCCCTGATTACTCCTCCGGCAGAGACGCATTCTCAGGCTTTGCATCCTCATCTGCAACAAAATTTATGACACTAAGAAATGATATCGCATGTAAGTAATAGACCAAATAGCCCAAGAGATAAAAATACATTCATGCCATAACAATTATGCATGCATATGATGAAATATGCTTGATACCCAAAAACATCATTTTCCTAGAAAATGATTATTTTACAACACATGCCAAAATCCCATTTGGCCTAAAAATAAATCTATTAAAACATATCCGCCATTTTCCCTAAAAAGGGCTTACATAGAAATTCAATTAACACTGTAGGAGGGAATCCCAAGCGAGACTCTACCACCATCCCTACCGCATGCACCGTAGGAGGGAATCACAGGTGAGATTCTACCACTGTCCTTGTTTAGCACCATCCCTATTGCGTGCACCGTATGCTGGAATCATAGGTAGGACTCTACCAGCATCCCTACAGTTAGGGGTGTAAGCGGTCCGGTTCGGTCCAGTTTTGGATAAAATCTAGGACCGAACCGGTATGTACCGGATTTATATTTTTAAAAACCGATTACGCACCGGTTACCCCCCTAAACCGGTACGTCCGGTTTTACCGGTTCCGGTCCGGTCCGGTTCGGTTTTCTAGTTTTAATATATTAAGTATATTAGTATTATTAATGTATTTATAAAAAAAAAAATCTAGTGAGAATTTATTAGGCAATAAAATGTATTTAATATATATATTTTATATTTAAAACATATGATCAAATAAATATTTATGTTTAAGATTAAAATGTTATGTTATAAATTATAATATATTATTTCATACATTATTATATATATTATATATGAAATATATTATATATTTTATTAAAAATTAATAAAAATATATATATAATATGTGAACCGGTCCGGTCCAGTTCGGTGTTGGAAAACATAAAACTGATTCCGGACCGGATTTGACCAGTTTTTAAAATGAAAGAACCGATTCCAAACCAAACTGGTAAAAAACCGGACCGAACCAACCAGTCCGGTCCCGTCCGGGCCGGTTTTCCAGTTTGTCGGTTTATTTTTACACCCCTACCTACAGTTCATTTTACCTCTCTTTCAATCTATCAGAGCACTATAGGCAGGAATCACAGGCAAGACTCTACCATCATCCCTACCGCATGCACCGTAGGAGAGAATCACAGGCGGGACTTTACCACCATCTCTGCTTACTATCATCCTTACCATATGCACCGTAGGCAGGAATCACAAGTGGAACTCTACCATTGTCCCTACTTACCACAATTCCTACAGTAACTCTCTCTCTCAAACTGTTCCATTAGTTCATTTCAAACAAACCCAAAATCATTTATCACATGAAAACCCAGTTTTCAAGTATACACATGAACATGCATGCAATTATGTAAAAGCCCAGTTTTCATTTACAAACATGAACATGCGTGCCATTATGCAATGTATATGAGACGACACAAATAAACAACAGCCAACCAATCCCAGCATAAACCAATTACACAAACAACTCCATCATCCAAATCAAATTGACCCCTAAACTCCTTAGACCCAGTCTGGCACAGCCAACCAAATCACAAAGATTTGTTAGTGAAATATATATTTAAATCTCAAAAGGTTGTTTGGAAAATACTTACAGTTCTATAATATAATTTTCAAAGGAGCAAGGAGGTGTATGAGGCAGTGACAAAGCAACGTAAAAGTACAAAATGGACAAGGGTCGTGGGTCTAAAAAATCAAAGTTTTGAATAGGGACAAATGAAGGCTTGGGATGACTAAGCAATGGCTTAAGGGTATTGGTGAAGCTAAAGGTAGTGGTGGTTGGCCGATGGTGGAGTGATGGTAGCGCTAGGATGAAAGTTGGCCATGGCTTGGGGGGTGCATGCAGGGGCTAATGATGGCATTGGAAGAGCTGAGAACGGAGAGGGAAGGTCACCGGCCGGTGGGGAAGAGAATGGGAGGGGTGGTGTGGCTCACAGACGGCACACGGCGGCATTGGGTGGAGGAGAAGAAAACGGATGGGGGAGAGGGAGAGAGAGTGGTTCGCGCGTGGGGAAGAAACATAGGAGAAAGAACCAAAAAAGAAAGAAGGAAAAAGAGAAAAAGAGAAAATAAAAAAAGGAGGAAAAGAAAAAAGAAGGGAAAGAAATGAGATCCAGTTCTCATAACTTGGGTCATGAAATTGATTTAACGAAAATAATTTCAAAATAGTAAGTTGAATAAAATAATTTAAACGCAGTCACTAGCTAAAATAAAATAATAAATAAAAATTCAACAACACAATGATTTAAAGTCCAACAATAAACTAATTTAAATTAAAGAGCAATTTAAATGAATTAATAACAAGAAAGCACATCATAATAAATTTCACAACTTAAAAGTCATAAAATAAATCTAATGAAAATCTGATAAATTTAAAATAAGAGAACTAATTTTTAAATCAATTAAAATACTCATTCAATAAAAAATACACTAAAAAATGGGGTATTTGTAACAACCCGTTCCTCATTTCTTTTATAGTTTTGAGCCACGTTCTGCGTGCCGAACCTCGATGGCGTGTTTTTAAAGATACCAAGTGGATTTTAAAGCAAGTCTAGTATTTTAAAGCTTATGAATATTTTAAATATTCTGAAAATATTTATATGTGATATTTCCAGTGTATCGAACTAAGCTTGTTTTTAAATAACACAATTATAATATTTTTTAAGAGCTCTAAAAATATTATAATTGTGGAAAATTATTTAATTAATCATTTAAAAATATTACGAGATTTAACATATGTTGAAAACTCTAAATTAATTTAAATGGTTTTATTCTCTTCAAGTGATTAACAAGACTTCATCATTTTAATCAATGATAAAGGAATATTACTTTATGAACTTTAGATTATAAAATAATATTCTATCTTAATTCCTCTCAGTGTTTTAAATTAAATTAATGCTTACGTATTTTCAATCAGTATTTAAGCTCACTGTTAGATCATTTTGAGGATTCCACGATGAAGGGTCTGGATTAAATACCCAAGCCTCTAGCTTTTTTCCCACTTTTTCCTTTACTCTCTCTCTCCTCTCCCTTTTCTCATGCTAGACGTACAACCCCTCTCTTATCTCCCTCCACTATAGCACCTTATTCTCTCTAGCCCAGCCACCACCGACTGTGCAGGCTCACCTCCACCACTGGCAACTCCCCCTCACGGCGGCTAGTCCAACCTCACTGGTGGTGAGTCCCACGGCAGCCTCCCTCTCCTCCTACAGCATCTCAACCGAATGGGTTTCAAAATCCATTCTCCTTCTTTCCGCCGCTTTGTGCAGCCAGCTGGGCCACTGAACACCTCCATCGGCACCACAAGCTCATAGGCTTCACCTCCATGGTCTTCCTTTCCCCCTAACTCTCTCCCTTTCCATTGCACCATCTCACACACTCATGAAGCCAACACATGGGTTCCTCCACTTGCACCACCGAGCATTGTCGCCCAAGCCACCGCACCACCACCACTAAGCTTCCCCTCCCCTGGTGACCTTCCTCTAGCCTCCCTATGCCACACTGTAACCCCTAACTCCCACATGCACTCTCACTCTCCAAAGCACGGGTTGTACCATCCATGGCTAGATCCACCATCGTAAGTCATTGTGCTGCCTCCACCTTGCCACCACAGCTCCACCGCACCTCTCTCAAGCTCCTTCAAGTCTAGCCAAGCTCCCTTAGCTCTCCCTCTCCATTTCGCAGCCAGGCCACCACCAACACCACCGTGCCTCCACTGTGTGCCACCTTGGCACCACCATGAGGCACCACTCTAGGACCATGACCAAAACTTTCCCTGCTCAAAGCCACATCTGTAGCCGTCTCTAGTAGCCCAAATAGCCATTGTACGCGATTTAGCCGCCATGTATGACTCTTCCGATGCATTTAACCGTGATGAGCAATGAGCAACGCATGGGTTATCCAATCAAGGGTATAACCCTCTATCCATCGTTAATTATATTAAATATTGGTTGGTTGGATTGTAAATTGTATTGTTAGTATTGTGGAGTTCGATGTGAAGTGTGGTTGTCTAGTGACGTGTTGGGCATAATTGTGTTGTTGTGATGCGACGTAGTGTTGTGAAGGGTGTACACGTGGCGTGGGCTCCATGTCGTGTAGTGGTGCATTGTGTGATGTGCATCATGGTAATATGTGATGTAGCGAAGGGAGTACACCTGGTGCGTACTCCATGTTGTGTAGTGATGCACCGTATAGCGTGTTGCAAAGAAAAATGATGGTTGTGTAGTAGAGGAGTGTAGAGCCTATGTGTAGTGTCAGAAACTGTGTAACGGTGTCTTAAAATAGCTGTAATGTAGTCTGTAGTCTGAGGTGATAAGTGTCACCTTGTAGTTGACTTATGACTTAGAGTATGTGTGAAGTGATGAGATAGTGTAAGAGTAGCACAGTGGAAGCATGATGGGTGTCGTGATGTGATGGAAATGTAGTGGTGAATAGAGCCCTATCGTGTCAAGTATTGGGATGAACTTGTAAAGGGGCTGGGAAGTAGGAAGGTCCTACTTGGACTATAAGTTGATCTTAGGTGATAAAGGGTAAGGTACATGTGCATTTGGTGAGACACTGTACCAAAAGGATGTATCATATATAATGCGTAATCTGTCCTAAGCATGGTTGCATGATGTTTAAACCTCAGAGCTGGCTTAAAGTCATGTAGCATGTATGGATGGGAATGAGGATTGAATAGGGCAAGGAAGCATGAAGTTTGTAATGGTTACCTTGTCTAGGATTGTGATGCGTGACTTAGTTAGTCTGAGTCATGCATTGGAATGGGGTTAATAGAAGAGTAAGACGAAGGTCTTAGTGTCTTAACCCTAAGGGGAATCATGGAGGTTCACTTTAAAGGTTAAGACCTCGAAGGAGATTGTTGGATTTGGAAAAGGTGACCCAAGTGGGTCCCAGAGAGAGGAAACGTGATGAGGAAGATATAGAAGATGGAGGTAGTGATGGTAAATGGACCCTGAAAGTTTTAGCATAGTAAATGGCACGTAAGAACACAGGGATGGATAGAGAGTGTTCCAAGTGAAGTGTAGTTCTATTTCTAGTTTAGTTGCTTATGTACTAGATTGAGAATAATGTTAAGGTTATGTATATGCATGTAGGTTGCCATCTGACACGCACATGACTGGACTGCATGGAATGCGTATGGCATGGAGTCTAGGTAAATATTATGTTCATACTCTTCTAGAGTTTTCTAAATAAATGAAAATGAAATGCTTTATGAAATGACACGAAACACGTTTTATGAAAGAACGCTAAGTATAAGCTTTCAAGGATAAGTATGTAACGACCCTCCTTGCCAACCCCTTTTTATGCACCTCAAGTGATGAGTGCGCAAAAGTACACTCTAAATACCCTATTATTGGATTAAAATGCTAAAATGCGAATAGATATAATAGAAATTAATGTGTATTCTTGAATTGAGTTTCTATTTACTTTGGGATACTCCTAAGCAGATTTTTATGTTTAATTTCAGAGTTTATAAAAGAGCAAGTCAAGGCCTAGTCAAATTCAAAGGAGAACTTTCATTGGGTTTAAGAGCAATTTGGATCAAGAAAAAATAAGAAAGAAATCATAAAAGGAATCACAAGAAGTCCAAGTCTGAAATTCGCTAGGAGACAGTCTGGACATACTTTAGTATTTTGACCGTAAAGTTTATCTCACATATCGTATTGATGTGATTCTTAATGTATTAGAAAGCTATCTTAAAGGGTTATAAATTTGTCTCTAATAAGAATTTCCAAAGTTGAGTACGTCGCTTCCAAGATTAGTCCTAAAATTTAGGTAATTTTTTTATTCAGGAATTATGAAGACATTAGGGTTTCTTTCCTTTCCTATATAAGCATATCATTAGCATGAAATAGAAGAGGATGAGAGGCATAAGAGGCAGATTTGAAGAGAGGAGAAAATCATTTCCATGGCCGCCATTTTCTTTATCTTTCTTTGGAGATTTTTGTTGTCCATTATATTTGTGGATAACTAAATTCTCAAGTAGAGCTAGGGATGAACTTGCACATTAGATGGTATTTATAATTTATTTTTAATTTATGTATTTGATTTTTAATTACGAAAATTCTTTTGTTTTATCATTCTCAATTCATTGTTGATGTTTTCTTCTCCGAATAATCATAGACTTTATTCTGTTTATGGATTCAGTAATGCTTTTTCTACTGAATAGATTGGTTCTTTAATTATGTTTAGATCAATTATTTATCTATATTGATTTAGTTCTTTGCTGCAATATCATTCCCTGAGTATATTATCGTCTTTGGATTTTCTCGATAGGGATAATAATTTACGTATTTTAAAAGTGGTGAATAATTTTTCAAAAGGTTACATTTGGTTTAATTTTGGTTTATAAATCTATACTTTTCAATTGGAAATTTCAGGAATTGATTTCCCAATTAAGTTATCCAATGAATTAAGAATAATTAAAATATCAAATTTGTGCAAGAGATTCCTGACGCTTTACTATTCGTCAAATTTGAGTACTTCTTCCGTTAGTAACTTTGCTTCACTTTAATTTGCATTTAAAATTAATTTTTATCCTCCATTAATCATTTAAAATTTTTCTTTAATTTCCTTATTCCTTCTGCTATTCTTTTAATTTGTCTCACTTTGGAATCGATACCCCAAAACTGTACTTCAACTACCACATTATTCTTTGGGCGTAATCACCAAGTATGTAAGTGTATGCATGTGAATGGATATTGTACGTGGTAAGTATTCTATGTATTTTCATGCAGTGAAATACAAGGCTTAGGCCTCATGCTTTAAGCCCTACTTTAAAGGACGTGAAGAAAGAGTTTTAAATGTCCCCATGAATTGATGCTTTAAACGATGCCACAAACTGATGTTTTAAATGATGTCATGAAAGATGATGTTTAAGCTCATGCTTTTAAATGAATTTTATGAATGAACGGACTGAAAGGACTGTAAAGAATGAAAGAATTGAAAAGAACTGAAAGGATTGAACTGAAAGAAAGGACTAAATGTTTAAAGTATGAAAATATGTAACGGCCTCATGAATGAACGGATAAAGGTACCAAAGGACTGGAGTGGGTAGATTGCAATGCCGGGTAAGTAGTACTAGTAGTGCACCCAGTGTTGCACCCTAACGGAATGGATTCATAACCCGTAGCCACGAGTGGAATCAAGATCTAAAAGACCGCTAACCCTCACACACAAGGCATAACAGTGTGCAACGGCCAATGAAAGTGATAAAGAAGAATGTATGCATGTTAAGAAAGAATGCATTTATGATCAGACACTTTAAGAAATGAAGGCAGCGAGGCGTTATAAAAGAAAACCCCACCTCGCAACATTTTAAAATGAAATGAATGTCTATGTATAATATATATGGAGTGATATGCATGACTGAAAACCTATGTTGTTATATTTTAATTGTATGAAGTAATGCTTATAAGTCATTGACTCATTTTAGTTTTTATGTGTGCCCTTCCAGGGACAAGATTTACATGACGCGTCAGGACGAATACGGCCTAAGGGGAAGAGCACGAAAGCCTAGGCACAACGTTTTGTACAAGAGACTTTAATTTAAAATTTTAATATTTTTCACTGGTATGACTCCAATTGGCTGAGATCAAGCCCAAAACAAACGAGTCCTGTACGACTCAAACTAGCTGAGATCAAGCCCACAACTGATCTGAAGTATGAACGGTCTAGATCATTAGTACGGATAGCTAATCTCAACATTCCCCACCCTACGGATGAGTCCAGAATGATCCAAATGGTTTGTCAGAACTATTTGATCATCTCAATTGGACTGTAAGTGGCGTAGATCAAGGTCAAAATGATTTGCAACTTATGGACGGTTTAGATCGAAAGTACCGGTGGCGAATCTCAACATTCCCATCGTACAGATGAGTCCAGAATGATCCAAATAGTTTGTCAGCACTATTTGATCATCGCAATTGGACAGCAAATGGTGTAGATCAAGCTCAAAATGATCTACAACTTATGAACGGTTTAGATCAAAAGTACCGATGGCGAATCTCAACATTCCCACCATACGGAGTAGTCTAGAATGATCCAAATAGTTTGTCAACACTATTTGATCATCATATTTGGACTCCAATTGGCGTAAATTAAGCCTAAAATGATCTATAACTTACGGACGGTTCAGATTGAAAGTACCGATGGTAAATCTTAACATTCCCACAATACGGATGAGTCTAGAAGGATCCAAATAGTTTCTCAACACTATTTGATCATTGCAATTAGACTCCAAATGGCATAGATCAAGCCTAAAATGATCTGAATTTTGAATAGTTCAGATCGAAAGTCCCGATGGTGAATCTCAACATTCCCACCGATGAGTCTGGAATGATCCAAATAGTTTGTCAGCACCATTTGATCAGCACAATTGGACTCCAACTGGTTTTGATCAAGCCCATAACCGATCTAAAGTTTGAAGGGTCCAGATCATTACTAACGATGGTGAATCTCAACATTCCCACCATACGGATGAGTCTGGAATGATCCAAATAGTTGAAAAGCACTATTTGATCATTGAAATCGAACTCTAAATGGCTTATATGAGGCCCAACAAAGATATGAAAAAATGGACGGTCCAGATCATCTAGCGCGTGGAATACACGCATTGCAGCAGCGCGTCTGAGGCACATGTGGCACGTGTCTTACATGTGCCGAGTGCTCCTAGGGCACGTGGGGGCGCGTGAGCGGGTGCCTTTCACACGTCTTCAACCTGCCCGTGCGTGAGAGCTCGTCTGTCACGCTTCTTCTTCCTCTTCCATGAGTGGGGCGTGTGTGAGCATGTTACCCACTCGTCTTCTTCCTCTGGTGCGACTGTGGCGCATTCTATGGGCACGTACAAGCTCCTTCGGCATCCATTTTTTATGCCTTTTGTGGCAACAGATTCGTCTTGATGCGAGGAACGTCATTGTGTGATCAAAAGTTGCTTTCGATCAACTTGATTTTTCTAGACAGCACAAAACCAAAATTCTGATACCAATTGTTGTGCCTCTGACCTATCCAAAAAACACACAAGATGATAGAGAGACAATATTTAAGTGGTTCGGCAACTTGCTTACGTCCACTAAAGCGGAAATTTAATATTTTCAATATGTTAGTACAAAATTATAAACACTCATACACAAGCTCTCTATCTCTCAAAAGCCCTTTGTTATAGGTTTCCCCGGAACCTATATTTCGTCTTCAACCCTATGCCTTGATCGCTCACCTCAGTGAGGATACTTTACACCATTGCAAATGATCTCTTTTTATAAGAGAAGTCTACCTAACGTAGCCACCATGGTTGACAACCAAGAAATTTCCAGTAGCTATCCTTGACTGTTGAGGGGCTACTGCAGCCATCTAGGACTAGTGGGAAGCTTCTCTTGGACGGTGGGAGGCTGCAAGTTCACATGGGCAATTCACACTTGGGGGGTTTCCAACATGTTGATCGCTAAGCCCGCCCTGCAGACAAAGAGCGCAGTCGAACACAGCTCCCAAAATTAATCAAAAGAAATAGATAAAAATTAAGTTGACTGCATGCACAATACTCTTACAAAATCATGCTTCTTAGTTCCGTAGTTTGGATATCCTAAACAAGTATAAGCAAATGCATCATGATCTTGGGAAATTTTTCATTGTTACTGGGCACTTGGCAAAGAGGTTAGGCTGAAGGGATTCAAATCCAGAGTTTTCTGAATTCTGTTTGGAGTAGTTGGGGGATTGATGGAAGCGAAGAAAGTTGTAGTGGACATGGAGGCAGTCGTGGTGAGAATAAATAATTAATTAATTTTGTTAATTTGAGAATTTGATAGGTTTGTAAAGAATGCTTGGACCAAATTTATATGAAGACACATGACATCATTAACTACCACACTACTATACGACCACCATGCGCATGGACCACCCAAAATAAGAGGTTGTACTTGTGTATTTCAGGCCACGTGTTAATCTGATAAAAAAATGTCACGTGTGTGAATTTTAGAAAAAAAATCTAGATATTTTTTAAAGGAATAGATTTCATTAATCATCAATGTAAAGGTAAAAGTTGGCTAGAATTAGATGACTAAATGATAAGGTTTATCTTATCATTATATTTGTTATTTTTGGATTAATGTAAAATAAGTATCGACTTTATCTCTAAACAATATTGAGTTTATCCAGAAGTTTTAGAGCTTGTTTAGATAATTCATTTTGGTAAAAATTGAGTATACGAGGATCTCCATTTATCCAGAACAAAAGTTGAAGAGAAATCAATCACTACAAATGAGAGTTATCATGAAATGTCAGCAATTTATCAATATATGTCATTGCGACATATTCTATCTGTCAGCAGAATCCTACTTACACTGAAACTCTTTCCAGATTGATTATTTAAGAGATCCTACTGGTTAGGATTCGTAAAGATTTAGATTTACATATTTTCTAGAGCACTTTCTACCGCAAAACATACAAAAATAATCTTCAACCGAAGGTAACAAGAAAAGCAATTCTTTGGCCGATGATGGGTAAATTGAGTCTACAAGGGCTCTTTAGTCTTTGCTTAGAAGAGGCGACTGAGAGGCGATTTGAGAGTCCAGTCTTGGTTAGTCCATCTTTCACAGTACTTCCATTCCTAGCAAGTTTCTAGGGATCTTGGAGTTTTTGGACGTTGGTGGTGGCTATGATGCCATGGTTGGTTCCCTCCTCAGAGGGGCCATCGTCGAAAGAGGCTGGAAAAAAAATCCTCTGTGCAAGCCATGACATACTCAGCGGAATCATCTTTCCGTTTGGCCATGCGATACCCAGTTGAAGTGGATGATGAACCAGGCTTTGTTTTTACAGCATCGGAGATGAACAAGGCTGCTGATGAATTTATGTTTGCATTGATTCTAAAGTTTATGCGTGTAAGGCCCTCTATTGATGAGATCAGGAATGTTGTCATTAAATCATGGGGTCTTCTAGAAATTTCGGTTGTTAGTTTCATGGACGATCACCACTTCCTTCTGCATTTGAAAAATGAACGTGACTTTGTGCATGTATGGGCACGTGAAGGAAGGTTGATCGCTGGTCACACTTTTCGACTATTTAGATGGGCAAAAGACTTTGATCTGATGAAAGAATCATTCCTAGCTCCGCAATAGATATTCCTACCTGGATTGCCGATGCACCTGTATCGGAAGGATTGTTTACAAATCTTAACGACAAGGTTTGGTCATTATCTTGGTATGGATGATGCTACATTGAATAAAACCAAGGCGTTTGGTGCCCAAATCTGCGTGGAAGTTGATCTCACAGAAAACCCTGTTCAAGACTTTCCAATTGTTGTCTCGACTAATAGGAAAATTTGGCAAGTGGCTGGGTATGAGAAACAGGGATTTTACTGCGTGAAATGTCATCGTCAAGGGCATACTCTGGTGGTGTGTAGGTCAGGGATGAAGTGGAAGGACGGGGACCATATTGTGGGGAAGAATAAATCAAAAAGTGTTTGGCAGAACAAACAGAAAAAAACTCTTATGGATACTGAGGTGGTGAAGGATAGTAGGGTGGATAGGGGGAAGAGCAAAGTTGGTGTAGAATTGGTGCAGGAGCCTAGTGGTTTTCTAAATGTAGAGGTGGTTGAGTCTGAACCGAATAAGGCCTTGACAGTGAGCAATGTTGGTAATGTATTGGTGTAGGAACCTAATGCTTCTCCGAATACAAAGGTGGCTGACACTGAACTGAACAAGGTTGTGTTAGGGAATGACTCTGTGGTAGAGGAGGAGTGTGAGGAGATCGAATGTGAACCTAATCCAGCAAGTTTCTCCTCTGATCTTGTCCACAATGTCGCAGCTATGGCGAGGGAGGAGGTGCAGGGGATGCAAGTCTCCAGTGATGATGTGAGAGTGCTTGACCATGTATTCAATTGCACTATTATTGATAGTGGCCAGAGTGGTGCAGTGACGGAATTATTGGAGTGGGAGTGCGATCGTGGGATTGTTTCAAAAATTAATTATGTGTCGGATGAGGAAGAGGGGCAAATTCCTAATTCTGCTAAAGAGAAGGCCTATGATTCTGAGCCTAAGAATCCTG
Source organism: Carya cathayensis (assembly GCA_011037825.1). Taxonomy (NCBI): domain Eukaryota; kingdom Viridiplantae; phylum Streptophyta; class Magnoliopsida; order Fagales; family Juglandaceae; genus Carya; species Carya cathayensis. The sequence continues at coordinate 1,339,526 of QGSO01000356.1, read as the reverse complement.
TTAAGTTTGTTCATGTTCATTTGCATACCATTGTGAGGAAGTCTCAGTGAGTTTCGACTTGCTCTTCAAAATTGGATTTATGATTGGAAATTTATTGGTCTGGAATGTTAGAGGTTTGAGGTGTTCCAGGGGGCGGTTGAAACAGTTAGTGCGAAAAGATAATGTGGCAGTAGTTGCTATTTTGGAACCATTTCAGGAGGCTACTCAGATGACAAAACTAGCTCTTTATTTGGGTTTCCCACATTTTTGTTGTAATGCTGGGGTTGATGGTAAGGTATGGGTGTTATGGAGAGAGGGTTATGATTTTGTATGCTCTAGTTTAACGGACCAGTCACTAACTGGATGGTTAAGTTTGGAGCGTTTTAAAATTCTTGCTACTTTTGTTTATACCAAATGTACTCAGTCGGAATGCAGGGGACTTCGGCATGAGTTAAATAATATTTATATGGAGATGCATCCTTGGGTGGTGCTTGGGGACTTCAATATTATCCGAGCGGATGTTGAACTAATTGGAGGTAATCCTCGGTCTTTAATGGCTATTTCAGATTTCAATGTCTGTTTAGATTCTTGTGGTCTTGTAGAGTTGCATTTCCAAGGTCATTCCATGTCTTGGTGTAATGGGCAAGAGGGCCGATCTAGAAAGTGGGCAAGATTGGATAGGGCAATGGTAAACATGGCTTTTGCTAACATGTTTGGGTTGTCGTATCTGGAGTATTTAGCTCGGAAAACATCTGACCATAGCCCGATGGTATTATTCTTTACGGTGCTAAGAGGTTCATATGGCCCATCGCCCTTCAGGTTCCAAAATATGCGGTGTTTGCATGATGGTTTTATGCCGTATGTGAAAGAAGTATGGAACCAACCAGATTCTCGAACTGGGCTTTGTCGTTTAGCTACTAAATTGAAGAAGACCAAGGTGGCATTGAGATCTTGGAATGTTAATACCTTTGGTCGGGTTGATCAGTCGATCAAGTCATTAGAAGAGAAGTTCGACTTTCTTGAAAATCAGTTGCAAGTTGAGCACAACTTGGAAATTGAAGAACAGTTTTTGGTCACTAACATGGAGCTTGCTGAATGGGAGAGAAGGGAGGACATGCGGTTAGCTCAAAAAGCTAAGAAAAAATGGCTCCAGGAGGGAGACCAAAACACCAAGTTTTTTCATGCAACAATTAGCTGTAACAGCCCGTTAGAAATCCAATGGTATAATTTCTATAGACTTGAGGAACTTCGTGAAAACTCCGTAAGTTTTCACGAATCGGCTAATCGCAAAGGTTTTAGCCTGTCAACATAGTCAGAGTTATCACTCGCTATGGTGCCAGAAATATGATTTTAATTGTTTGAGGTAGTTAGAAGTGTCAGAATACGTTATAGTCTACACCACTAGACTCAGTTCGATATTTAGGATTTTATGGCCCAATTACCTATTTTCATAATTTCGGACGAAACGGCTGTTCGAAACTGTGAATTTATTTATAGGGGCACTTCGAGGTTGAGTTTTGGTAAACGGTTTTTACTGTAGGTTAATATGAATATTTAGGATTTTTCAGTACTAAGTTTATTATGCTTTTTTTTGGAGTGAATAGTAATCTCAATAAGCGTACTAAGTGCAGTGTTTTCAAAATCACAGTGTGGAATGTCCAAATTAGGTTAGAGAAGTTTTATTTGGACACTTGGCAATATCTTAGCCACATTGTGAATAGTATTAGACACTTGGCATAAAGAGGAATCATTAGATGGATTTGTGAAGGAAATCAAGGTGTATAAGATCATGCCACCTAAGTAAAACCTTTTTCATCTGATCAACCAAATTGAGCCAGATCAAAGAGGGTTTCAACACTAGTGAAACCCTAAATGGTTGAAATCTAATTGAAACCCCAAGAGCTTGGTTGAAACCGAAACCCTAAACGATTTCCCCAAACCCTAAATTGGCCTTCAAACCCTTTTCGATCCAATTTCTAGCATTGTGTGTGTTTAATCACTTGATTAAATCACTTCCACATGCTATTAATTTCTCAAATTCTTGTTATGACATCATTATCCAACCTTTTAAACCTTGTAAATTTGTTTGGGCCAAGAAAATTTGGATTTGGGCTTGATAGCATCTCAAACCCTAACCAAACCCCCTTTAAACCCCAAATTGAAGCCCACTTGGTTGAGGCCCACTAAGGCCCACTAAAGCCCACGAATTTTGGCCACCTTGGCATAGCTTCTTGGAGAAATTTCCTCCCCCACTTGGCAGACCATTCATTGCATCAAGTTGCACTCATTAATATGGAGGAACCCACCCCATCAAGTCCCATGTCTCATAGCCTTTGTAAGTTGTCTTTTGCCCCCCACTATCCTCTACATTATGTCACATGTCTACACCTCCACTCAATGATCATTAAGGTCCAAATATTCTCCCTACAGAAGTCTTGAGTCGTGCAAGACACACTTACTTCACTTTAATCATTTCTTCACCCCGTTCTTAGAGAGAAACCCAAAAGAGCTCTCTCGGGCAGATTTCTGGGTCTTTTTGCGTGGAGTTTTTCGACCCTTTGTAAGTATTTTCACACGATGACTCCTTCATAAAAGTTGTTCCTCTTTGAGTCTAGTTTCCGTAGATGTATTTTTCGTATCATTCCATGGTCATTTGGTCGGTCAAAAGTATTTTTAACCATGGAAAGGTCATTCTGGGCGTGAATCTGGAGAGTATGTTATGTTTTGGAGTTTTTGACCAAGCTAATGGACATATCTTGGTCCGAAAATTTTATGGAGTGTTTTTAGCATGTGTTTAAGAGTGTTCATTGAGGTTTTGTTGCATGAATAAAGCTTTTGATGATAGATTTGCTTAGATCTAGAAACTTGAAAACTGGAAGTGGCAAAACAGTTTTTATTTGGAGAAAGTTTGAATATTTCGAGGTCTGATCTTACTCTAAAGGTTTTGATATTTTTATATGATGATCCTAAGTCTCTTAATTTCATGTTAAGATGTTATTTTGAAGATATTTAGTATTAGTTTCAAAGATATGATTTTTCTATGCAAGAGGATTCCGGTTAGGTCTAAGATTTGATGTGTTTGGGTTAGATCTATGTTTTATTGATTTTTAGCCATGTGATTTCAAGTTTGATGGTTGGATCCTATTTAAGACACATTATTAAACCATGTGATGCTATATTTCGAAGATCTCACATTGTTAAGCCGTTGATCAAGAGATTTATCAAAACTAGTTGAGGAAAAAGTTTCTGTTTTTGGACTAAGTGTAAAACCAAAAACTCCAAGTGTTATTTTGTGATTTTGGTGACTTTAGTTTGATGATTTAAAACATGGTTGATATTAGGATGATGTTATGAATATGTTAGAAGTAAAATTTGATTTTTGGAATTCTTGGAGATGTTTTGATTTAGGGTCAAAGCTTGTGATTCAAGTGTTTGGATCATTTTACAAAAAGTTTGGTGTTGATTATAAGGATTTTCTAAATGGAGGTTTTAAGTATGATTTTAAACTTAGGATAGGAAAATGTTTGTTGCAAAATTTTGGTTTAAGCATGAGTTTTGAAGTTGGAAGGAATTGCAACAAAAATGAAGAGAAGTGGCCTATGGATGTTTCGGCCATAGTGTGTTTTCCATAGTTGTGTTTTCTTTTAAATTTTTCTGAGTTGATATTTGAGTTTAGGACAAAATTTACATGAGAAATGTAAATTTTAGAAATTGTTGGAGTTAGGATGCGAAATCCTTAAGTTAGGGGTAAAATGGTCATTTTTCCATATGTAGAGGGTAAAATGATAATTTTACTCTAAGTTAGCTTGTTTTCATGTTTCTATTTGTTAGTAATTAAATTTCTAACTTTTAGAATGACCCTTTACAGTTACTCGTGTTTCGCGCTTTATTCTCGTAGAACGTGACAATCGAGGTAAGTTAACTTCTAACTTACTATCAGTTTATTGCGTATATATGATGGGTAAGGGAACTACAATTTATGTATGTATGTTATCATATATGCCATGTCATCACATGTTTATCTGTTACGCATGATTTATTCTTTTATGAATATTTAGCTATTACACAATCTTTTCTGTCATGCAATGTTGTATGTTATAAGTATGCCATATGTTACATGTATGCCATAAAATGTTTATGTTAAATCATATTGTGCCATTTACAAGTATACGCCATGTTAGAAAAGTTCATGATATTAAATAATATCTCATGCATTAAGAAAATAAGATATTTAAGAGTGACATGGACCTAAGCGTGTTCACCACAAGTTATGTTAAGGATGACACGGACCTAAGCATGTTCATTACAAGTTATGTTAAGGATGACACGGACCTAAGTGTGTTCATCACAAGATATGTTAAGAATGACACGAACCTAAGCATGTTCATCACAAGTTATGTTAAGGGTGACACGGATCTAAGCGTGTTCACCACAAGTTATGTTATGCGGTGCCACGACCTCAAGCGTGCTTCACCTTATGTAAAGTTCTTATAGATCTCAGATCACGTTTAAGTTAAGTTATTCATGTCAATCACGACCCTAAATGCTAGGATGGGGTAATATCCTAGTGGAACTCCTTTATTCACGCTGGAGTGTCTAAACAGGTGTGAAATTCCCTGGGTTGACGAAGTATAGTCAACAGGTTGCGAATGGGGCCTAACTAACTGGTCACCAGAGTGCGCCAGGCACTAACGCCGATGGTGCCATATTTTATTTTACGTGTATTCATGGGGCCACAACAACTGTGGAGTATGAAGTATGGTGCCACAATAATTGTGGAGCATACACTATGTGAGACACAACAATTGTGACAAGTAGAATACGTGGGGCCATAACAACTGTGGAGTATGTATTAACGCACTCATAGCTGGTCTAGATACCTGTGTTGTGATGCGGTAATCGGTAGGGACACACGGCTCTAGGGGACCCATGTAGCACCCATATGGTCACGTTATTAATCAAGACAATTGAATAAGATTCCAAGTTCAGATCAAGAAGTTAAGAGTAAGTAATCATGGTTAACCCCATGAGATAAGAATAAGTTTCAGATCAAGTCTATGTTAAATCAAGTTTCAGATTAAGTTCATGTTATGTTATGTTCACGTTAAGTTTCAAGTTCATGTTCATATCATGTTATGTTCATGTTTATGATATGTTCAAGCTCACGTTCATGTGATGTTATGTTCATGTTCACGTTATGTTTCAAGTTCACGTTATCGTCATGTTATGTTCATGTACATGTTATTTTCAAGTTCATGTCCATGTTATGTTATGTTCACGTACATGTTATTTTCAAGTTCACGTTCATTTTATGTTATGTTCACATTATGTCTCAAGTTCACGTTTATGTCATGTTATACTCAGATTTATGTTATTTTCAAGTTCATATTTATGTTATGCATGTTTACGTTCATGCTATATTTCAAGTCCATGTTATGTTTCAAGTTTCACGTTCATGTTATGTTTTAAGCTCAAGTTCATATCATGTTAAGTCAAGTTTAGTTCACGTTTAAGTTCAGGTTATGTCATGCTATATGTCAAGTTATGCTATGCTTATGTACGACTTTATTTATACATTTATGCTTTTACTGCCATGCATGCATCTTTAACCTGTGTGGGAGTTTCTTGTTAACTTACTGAGATTTATAATCAAATCTCACTGTGGTAGTCCCAACTATCATTTCCCCCGAATGGTAGGCGATGTGTTAGGATCAGAGCAGGGAGCAGACGTTCGTAGACTGAAGGAGGTTGACTAGACGCCGCAGACATGACGCGGAGCTTACAACTTCCATAGTTAGTTTTTGGACAGTTTTCTGGCCTCGTTAATTGAGTTACATGAATTACTCGATGAACTTCCTCAATAGTGTATTATGGTAATGTAAATATAGAGTTTGGTCTCCCATGTTTTTTAGGTTATAGTCTTCTAAGACTCATACTGAAATCATGGATGTTTATTTTGTTAAGCATGCTTGGATTACGATTTAACTATTTGGGATATTATAAGTTTGATGCATAGTATTGCTCAAGAAAAGAAAAAAAAAATTATCCGCTGCGAATATTGCATAATGCTAGATGCATGTTAGGAACATTGCATCTTATATGTCTTGAACGGGGGTAGGTAACCTTGTATTGCATGTCCCGACACTTCAGATGTCCGTTCAATCCCAAGCGGAATTTGGGGGCGTCACAGGTTAGCCAGTGTCGCAAGCTATAGATGATCTCTAAGATGCAGCTGGTTGATGGTACTATGTTGGATACGCCTGAAGCAGTTCATCGAGGGGCTACAGTTTATTTCCGTGAATTTCTTTCCATAGTGCCAGTGGTTCAAGAAGCAAACTTTTCGGGTTTATTAGTGCCAAAAAGTTTACAAGAGGAGAATGAGGCTCTTTGCACTGTCCCTACGGAAGATGAAGTCAGAATTTCCATGTTTGATATCCCTTGACACAGTTCGCCTGGTTCGGATGGTTATGGCTTAGAATTTTTTATCTCTTGCTGGGACATTATGAAGGATGATGTTGTTGAGACTACGAGAGATTTTTTTAGTGGGACAGCGTTGCCAAGGTACTATTCCTCATCTTACATTGTGCTTATTCCTAAAGTTTCGGATCCGAATAGCTTTGATAAATGTAGACCGATTAATTTGTGTTTTGTGGTTTATAAAAGTTTTACCAAGATTTTGGTGAAAAGATTGATGCCACTATTACCAAGAATAATTTCGCTGGAGCAGGGTGTGTTTATCCCAGGGCGTAGTATTTTTTAAAATATAACCCTTGCTCAGGAAATGGTGCACTTGATACACAAAAAAACTCAAGGGGGTAATATTGTTATGAAGGTTGACATGGCTAAAGCTTATGATAGAGTCCACTGGGATTTTCTCTTAGATGTTCTAAAGGGATTTGGTTTTAATGATAAATTCTGCTGTATTATTATGGAGTGTGTGAAGTCTCCTTAGTTTTCAGTTATGATGAATGGGGCGTACAAAGGATTTTTTAAATCATCCAGAGGATTAAGTCAAGGTGACCCTCTTTCCCCTTACTTGTTTATTATTATGGAGGAAGTTCTATCTCGATTACTCAAGAGGAGCTTTGAGGAAGGACGAATTAGCAAATTTTATCATCTCCTGGGTGCACCTTTGGTTTCTCATTTATTTTATGCAGATGATCTTCTTGTATTTTCTAAGGGAGATGATTGGTCTGTTAAAAGATTAACTCAGATGTTTGAACTTTACGAGAGCTCGTCTAGCCAAAGTATTAATAAGAGGAAATCGGCAATTTTTCTCTCCAAGCACATTAGACTTGCAAGGCGTCATGCTCTACTAAGAATTTCTGGGTTTACGGAAGGTATGTTTCCGACTACTTATCTGGATGTTCCTCTGCTCTTTGGTTGTTAAACGTCTAGGCATTTGGAGTCGCTTGTGAATAAAATTTGAGATAAGGTGGCAGGGTGGAAGTATAAATTATTGTCTCAGGTTGGGCGGCTTGTTTTGCTTAAACATGTTCTATCATGCATGTCTACTCATCTCTTATCTGTGCTGAGTGTTCCTAAAGTGGTTTTGAAGAGGTTTAATTCTATTTTATCTTCCTTTTTATGGGGCGAGGTGAATGGAAGTGCTAAAAAGAAGTGGTGTTCTTGGGACAAGCTGTGCAGACCTATGTTAGATGGTGGCTTGGGTCTTTGAGATTTCTCTGAGGTGAGGTTTAGCACTCTCTTCATATGAAGTTCGCTTGGCATCTTATGGAGGTTGATAATCTATGGACCAGGTTTTCAAGGTGAAATATGCTCGACATGGGCATTTATTTCTCACAAAAAATAATTCTACTTTCTCTCGTTTCTGGAAGTCCATCATGTCCGCATTCTTGATGTGTGTGAGTAGATTCTTTGGAAAGTGAGGAGTGAACGAATTTCATTCTGGTTTGATCGCTGGTTGGATAATGGACCACTTATCTTAAGGGTGCCAGAAGTGACCAATCCGTTAATTCAAATTCGAGAGTGCTGGGTTGACAGGTCTTGGGATGTTGAGGTTTTGGAAAATTTGGTTGCTACTGCTCTCATGGGGGACATTGTGGCTTCGATCTCTTCAGGTAAAGAAGGGGAAGATGTCATTGTATGGAAGCCTGCCTTGGATGGGAATTTTTCATCGGCTAGTGGTTTGGAGTTGATTTGATTTAAGGTAATAAGTCTCAAGAATTGCAGTGATTCTGGCATAAAATGTTGCCGAAGAAAATCTCCCTGTGTAAATGGAAGGCACGTTTTCAGTGCTTACCAGTGGACTCTCAGGTGCAATCTTGTGGTATTTCCATGGCATCAAGCTGTGATTGTTGTGTTGATAAAGAAATAGAGCTCCTTGATCATGTTTTATGGTCACGAGAGTGTGCGACTCAGTTATGGCAGAGGGCAGCTAGAGAGTTTGGCATTACGATTTTGCCGACGTGAACTTGGTGGGGATGTGTGTCTCAATGGTTTGGTCTTGCTAAGAATAAATCTCAACTCGGTATGCTCATTGGTGTTTTGCCTTGTCTTATCACTTGGAAGCTTTGGCAGAGACATTGCAAAGCTAGGATGGATGGTGGTGTGGAGTCTATTGAAGGCTCCTGGGTCTCACTCAAGACGTGGTTGGGTGTTCTATCGAGGGACTATACGAAAGTGCACTCTCTTTCATGTTCAGATGAGTGGCTGTTATAGAATTTAGGCCTACTCGTGCTGCCCATCTAGGGTCGACGGGTGAGGTGTGTCTATGGTGCAAACCATCATCTAGTTATCTAAAGCTCAATGTTGACGAGAGTTGTCGAGGGAATCCGGGGACTTGTGGTGGAGGAGGGGTGATAAAGGAAAGTGGTGGCTCTGTTTTGGGGTGGTTTTTCTACCTATTTTGGTAATGGAACAAATAATGAGACTGAACTTAGAGCCCTTAGAGAAGGGGTGGTGCTTTGTAAAGCTATGGGATTTCATTTTCTGGAAATCGAGTGTGATCCGCAAGTAGTGGTGGACTGGGTTCTCGCTAGGAGTTGTTCTGTTTGGTATCTTTGGGATTTTTGGGAGGAAGTTTTGGAGGCATTACAAGGTACTAATTTCTCGATTCGGCACCAGTTTTGAGAAGCAAACCAAGCTGCTGATTTTTTGGCACGTCAAGGCGAGGAAGGATTTACATGTAGTTTCAAGGGGGAAGTTTGAGGGGTATCATCAGATTAGATAAGCTAGGCTTACCTTACTTACGTTGTTGACTTGAGTTTTTTTCTCTTTTGGTTTTGGTTATAGGAATATTTAGAATGGTTTTCTTTATGGTTGTTGGCATTGGCTTTCAGTTTGTTACCATGGTATTCCTCTGCCATAAGTGATAGCTTTTAATGAATTGGAAGGGGGTCACTCATGAACAGGTGACCTTCGTCTCTTTAAAAAATAAAAAATAAAAATACTTTGCTTTGTAAGAGGAGGTATTCAACATCGGGTGTGCAAGGTGTGTTAAATATAAAGGTTGTTATGTGGCATGGCTCCAATGTCAAATTCAATATCAGCTGCCATTAACATTAATATGTGAGGTATTACATTATCTTAGCAATGCCAAAGATGAAAGAAGTTTGTTCACAGTAGATTCCTCACTGATCAATGGCGACAAGCATAAAAAGTGTGACTGTGCAATGAAAGAAAAGAGAATATCATCATCCGGGTACCTTCTTGACCCAAGGAATCGCATAAAATCAAGAACTTCTTGGCTTTTTCATTCAATCAACCTCAATCTCAATCAAGAAACTTGAATGAACATGATATTGAAGAAAATAAAAGAAATTGGTATATATCAAGACTGGAGTCCAAATTAGGAAAGATATTCCTTCAGTTATGTATTAATGAATAGATCTATCCTTTATATAGAAGGAATGAATACGCAGGAAAATAAATTTAAAATAGACTAGACTAACTAACTAAACTATCATTAATACCCTTCCCTCAAGTTGGGGCATAAATGTTAATAATGCTCAGGTTGGAAAACAGAGAAGAAAACAAAGGTATGCCAAGTGGCTTTGTAAAACAATCAACAAGTTGATGGTGGGATGAAACATGGAATGGTCTAATAATTCCACCTTGAGTCTTGTCACAAATAAAATGGCAATCAATCTCTATTTTATTTTGTGCGTTCGTGAAAAACAGGGTTGGTGGCAATGTGAATAGCAGTCTTGTTGTCACAATACAATGCAGCAGCTTGAGAATAAGGGACTTGTAAGTCATGAAGTAAGGAAAGAAGCCAAACTACTTCATAAACAATAGTGGCCACAGCTCTATACTCTGCCTTAGCTGAGGTTCTTGAAACTATTGGCTGTTTCTTTGACTTCCATGAAACAAGAGAGCTACCAAGAAAGATACAAAAACCAGTAGTAGATTTTCTTGTGTCATTACATGCAGCTCAATCTGAGTCAGCAAAAGCAGTTAAATGAAGAGTGGAATTGGAAGGAAAATGCAATCCTTGACCAGGTGAAGCTTTGATGTACTGCAGCACTTGATAAGCAGCACGTAGGTGAGGCTGCCTAGGAGAATCCATGAATTGGCTGAGTGTGACGACCAAGATTTTTGCTAAGCTTCTTATTTATTTATTTTATATGTTTTATTAATTGGGCCAAGAGAGGAGGAATCCTTTGAGACCATTTGGTTAAACTAGAAGGCATATGCGGCCTTGAGGAAGGCCTAAGCCTAAGTGGATTTCAGCCTTGTAGTAAATTTTGGGTTTGAAGCCCATGGAATTAGGGCATGCACGCCTACCCTAAGGGAAATTATTTGGCTTTGACATGTGTCATGCATGCAAAAAGGGAAGATGATGAGACATGAAAAGTTGGAACTTGGGGGAAGCCCAAAAGGCATGCACGACAACCATAAAGGGAAGTGATTTGATTCTTGCAATGTGTCCTACATGTAAATAGGGAAGGTAAAGAGTGGTCTTGGGAAGGACAAGATCTTATTGGGAAGAAGGGGTAACATGCCTAGTAGGGTTTCTAGAAGGAATCTTGGAAAGGATCCCTCAAGGTGGACAGCCAAGGCAAGGGTTTTGGTGCATTTTGTAACCAATCACACAATGTCCAAGACATTGGTGGAAGAAGATCTCCTGGGGAAGAGATGGACATTTTGGCCACCATGCACACACCCACACTCTCTCATCCCACTTGGCACACATTCACACATGTAGGAGATTTAGGGAGATCCCAGCTAGAGAAAAGACCAAATTGCCATGAGGTTCATTGAACCAAGACATGAGATGAAGGGCCAAAGTGGAATGGGGTTTTAGTTTTAGAGGAAGAGGTGTCACTTGTCCAAAAATGCTATTGTGTTTCCAACACACTCAAATGACAACGAAGGGGAAGAGGCTTAGGGTGACATGCCACTTGGCATCCATTTAAATGAGCTTGGCTTGTGCAAGAAGCTTTTTGTAACTATAAAAAGGAGGGGGTGCCGAAGACCACATCTTTTTAGTCACTTCGAGGATTTTCTTGTGAAACATTCGGCCACCACCTTTCACTCCACTTTCCATCACTTTCTCACCATCCAAACGCCCTTCATATCACTCTCTTCTCTTTCAAATATTATTTTGAGGGCAAGCAAGGCTAGTTTCGGTTTCTAGCAAGTTCATCATAAACTTATGCTCACACACACACATTTGAGCTAGAAGAAGTTAGCTCATGTCTTGAGAAGTTTCCCACATGAACTCACACCTATACACACACAGTTTTAGGGTTTAAATTAGGGTTTGGGTTGATGAAAGTTTCGGACTTGAAAGGTGGAGGTCCAAAATATTGGAAGTTTTCCTTAGACTAGATGCCATGACCTTACACATACACACATGGGTTAGGGTTTTACACAAACCAAACCTAATGATTTTGTATTTATATTTTCATCTTACTTGTTTATTGATTGTTGATTTTTGTAAGTAAATTTGTAACTTGTACTTGATATTTTATGTACAAGCAATGTGAACTTACTTGTTGTTTGGTTGCACGATTATGCTTGATGAAATGATATTCTTCAATGTGTTAGAATCGGATCCATTGTGTGAGTGTTCAACTATCGGTTTTTGGTTATTGTGTTAGCTTATATTATGAAAGGGGAAATGAAAGGCCAAGTTTAGGGTTTCAGATTTGCATGAATTATTTTTTGTTCATGGAGGTTATTGCACTACCTAATCTTTAATAAAATGCTATTCAAGAAAATAATTGCTTTTCTATGAAAACACTCACTCATATGTTTCGGCCCTACATGAAATCTCATCATTGTTATTTTATGAAAATAAAGTGGATGGTTATAACTAGGGTTTCAGTTTTTGCGTGTTCTTAAAATGTTCATAAAGATAGTTTCTTTGCCTAATCTTTTAAAGGACTAAACTCAAAGAAAATGTTTGCTTTCCTAAGCATGTTTACTTGTACATTTCGGCTATATATGGAAATTTATGGATAAAATTTTGGTAAACATATTAGAAGATTCTAAGTTCATAAAAATGGATGTAACATGTATTTAAGACTAAGAGGTTTTGGCCATGACCATAGATGAAGGGTTAGCATATTGTGATCAAAGTTTTGAAGGCATGAAATTAATTCTCTTGCATGCTAGTGTTTATGAATTTCAGACATTGCATGATGCATGAGAAGTTGTGTTTGTTGATCGAATGCTTTGGAATTTGTGATTTAGAACATGGTCGTATGCTCTAATATTTTCAAACCGTAACACAAAATGTACATGGATGTGCATGATTATTTGCTAAATGGTTATGATTAAGTTTCGGCATTTGCATATGTCCCATGAAAGCACACGATTTCATAGTCCATGTCACATGCATTGGGTTTTGTGAAACTTTTCAAAAAGAAACAAAAAGAGTCTTTTAAAGTTTTGTCACAACCCCAAAGACTAGGAAGGGAAAATGAACTACCATAATAAGAACTGCCACAAAAAGAGTCTTTTAAAGCTAGTGGGTGGCCTACGGTGAAGGCGAAAAATGAACTGCTATAATAAGAATAATCATAAGTAAGATGTAGTCAATTCGGTCAAAGTGGGTCAATAGTTGATGCGGTAACTAGCGGGGAACACGTGGTACATAGGGGAGTGTGAGGTATCCATTTATATGTTAAAAGTCAAAGATTAAGGCCTTGACCTCCAAGTCATGCTATGCTATGTTATATGAATAAGAACCCGATCTTGCATGTATGTTTTAATGAACAAGTATGAAATGACGGAAAGGATGTTTTACGAAGAAGTTACGAAAAGTTATGATGCATGTGGTATTTTCTTCCAAAGTTAAATGCATAAGTAAAGTTTCACACCCATGCATTCATTTTGAGTTTTCTTACATATACTTATGATATTTGTTTCATGTTATTTGTTTACTTACTGAGATTTCTCGAAATCTCACTGTGGTAGTTTCCACTACCATTACCCCACTCGCAATGGTAGAAGCTGTGACAGGTATGCAAGACCCATAAGTATGGACCTAATTTGTGAATTGGTGCAAGACAAGTTTATTGTGGAGGCTCGCCATCACTTCACTTTAGACTTACTTAAGGTCACGGCTCAGCAACTCAAAAAAATCTTAGCGACACTTAATGAGTCAGATGTCGGAATTTCATCCATAGATCCTAAGAAGATTTTGAGGTTTAAGGATGACATGAACTTCATATCGGAGTATCTTATGCAAGCCCAAGACTCTATTGTAGAGGCAAATGAGGTTGCTATGGAGTTGGGATTCTTGGAATGGGACCCCTAGAAGATTAGGGGAGTCTTCTTGAGTCTGATGAAGGATGGACTTTGGTTTTGGTCCATAAGACCTTTTGATGGATGATTTGTCATGATGACTCTTGATGTAATGGTCCCATGTTTTGGGAGTTTCTCTTGTAACAATTAAACCTTTTGATGGTTATTATGAAAATTTATTTTTTGGGATATGTGCTTCAGTACCATGATATCTGTCCCATTTTAATTTACTTAAGTCGAATTTCTACTGCAATATATTGCATATTGTTAGATGAATAGGTGCATTGTATCTTAACTGTCATATACAAGGGATATGTAGCCTTGTGTTATATGTCTCGACGCTTCAGTTACTGTTCAATCCCAAGCGAGGGTTGGGGGCATCACATTGAGTGTATGAACAGCAAAGGTGATATCTGGTCTAGTTATGGTAAGGTAAAGTAGCCTACCCACCAAACATCTATAGGCTGTAGGATCATCTACAAAAGGCCCATCAGATCGAGAACATTTGATATTTTGTTCCATGTGAGTCTTGACAGGTTTGGAACCCAAATAGCCACTGTTTGATAAAATGTCTAAAGCATACTTTCTCTGAGAAAGAGAAATTCTAGTGTTGTTTCTAGCAACCTCCAGTCCCAAAAAGTATTTTAAAGATCCAAGATCTTTAAGCTAGACTCTATATCATTGCTTGCAATGAGAATATCATCAACATACACCAACAAAGCAATGAAAATAAAATCTTGAGATTGAGTAAAAAGTGAGTAATCAGCCTTTGACTGTATAAAATCATGTTCAAGGATGGTAGAAGAGAATTTAGTAAACCATTACTGTGAAACCTGTTTCAAGCCATGAGTAATCAGCCTTTGACTGTATAAAACCATGTTCAAGGATGGTAGAAGAGAATTTAGCAAACCATTGTTGTGAAGCTTGTTTCAAACCATATAATGATTTATTGAGCCGAAACACTATTATCACATTTATCACCAAATCCTAGAGGTAGTGACATATAGACTTCTTCTAACAAGTCTCCATGAAGTGTGTCTAAGTAATCAACACCTTCCTGTTGTGTAAAACCATTGGCAACCAATCTCGACTTCTACCTCTTAAGAGAGCAATCAGACCTAAGTTTCACTTTATAGACCCATTTGCATCCAATTGGACTCTTTCCAGGTGGAAGAGTGGTCAAGGAACAGGTATTGTTATGTTCCAAAGTTGCAACTTCATTAGCCATAGCAAGTCTCCAATGAGGAAACTTAATAGCTTGATGATAATATTGAGGTTCAGAATTGGTAGAAAGGGCTAGGGCAAAGGCTTTGTGGTTATGAGACAAATGAGAATATGAAAGTGAATTGGAAAGAAGATATTGCTTACCTGATAAAGGACCAGAAAAATCAATTGGAGAAGAAGAAGAGCAAGCTTGTGAAGATGCCAAATGGCAATGGTAATCCTGCAAATAACCAGGTGGCCTATGTACTCTAGAAGATTTGATGGTTGAAAGATTGGAAGGAATGGGACATTGTTAGATTGAGTGTGTTCGTGAGAAAAAGTTGGAGTGCGTTCAAAATGATCAGGAAAATGCTGAGGAAGAACAAGAGAATGAGTTTGAATATTTGTGAGATTTTTAGATATTGACTAAAAATGAAAGATGTGTTCATGAAAAACAATATCTCGAGAAACAAAAGTTGCATGAGAATCAAGGTCACAGAGTTTGTATCCTTTAGTTGCAAGAGGATAACCAAGAAAAATACATCTATAAGCTCGGGGGTTAAATTTGGATCTATTACGAGCAAGATTGGAAGCATAGCAAAGTGACCCAAACACTTTGAGATGGTCATATGAAGGTGGTTTTTTGAAGAGCAATTCATAGGGAGTCCTATTGGCCAACAGAGTAGGAGTTTTGTTGGTCAAATATACTACAGTAAGAATACAATCAGACCAAGAAATTAAAGGAAGATTGGACTGAAAAAGGAGAGCACAAGCAATATTAAGAATGTGTTGATGCTTCCTCTTAGTAGCTAAGTTTTGTTGAGGAGTAGGTACACATGATAACTGATGCAAAATTCCTTTGTTGGAAAAAAAATGGTACATAGCAAACTCACTGCCATTGTTAGTAAGAATGGTCTTAATTTTAGAATTGAACTGATTTTCAACAACAGCAGTAAAATGTTGCAGTAAAACTCAAGCATCAGATTTGGATTTTAATAACTAAACCCAAGTGCTACGAGAATAGTCATCTACTATGGTTAAAAAAATACTTAAAGCCATCTATGGATTGAGACTGAAATGGCCCCCAAATATCATAATGTATAAGCTCAAAAGGACAAGAAGAATTATTCTGACTATTAGAAGGAAACGGTAGCCTCTTGTGTTTAGCAAGAGGACACAAACATAACAATGTGTAGGATTGTTATCAGAAATATGAGAAACTATATGAGATAACATCATCATTCTAGAAAAGGAGGTATGAGCCAACCTTTTATGCCAAACATCAAAACAACTATGACTAGAAGAATTAAAAGAATGTAAAACAAATGCAAGGTTGAGAGACACATCCTTTAAGTCAACAAGATGGTCTGGTTGTTGCAGTAAGTATAATCCTTCCTTGGTTGTACCCTTCCCAATCATTCTCCAATGGATGAGATCCTGAATAAAGCAAGCATCACGTAGAAAAATTATACAACAAGAAGAAGAATTGGTGAGCTTATTGACAAATAGAAGATTAAAATAAAAGGAAGGTGCACATAGCACATCGTGTAAGACAAGAGATGGTGACAGACGAATGGAACCAAAATGAGTGACTGGGGCAGAAATTTCATTAGGCAATTTCACAAACAAGTTATGTGTAGGCTGAGAAGAAGTGAGTAAGGAAACAGAATGGACCATATGATCCGTAGCACCAGTGTCAATGATCCAATCATTAAAACCAATAGTTGAATTATGGATTTCCTTGATGGAAAATACAAAATGTTGAGAAGGCAAAGTGGAAAGAAATTTACCCCGAGAAGTGTTCAAGAGAAGAAGAAGATGTCACATTAGTTGTTTGTGATGGAGAAGCATGAGATTCAGAATTGAGAAGAGCCATAAGTTGTTGGCACTGCTATGGTGTGAAAGGCAAGGCAAAATTGGAGTTAGACGAGGTAACTTAATGAACTGAAGATGAAGGTTTGGCTTTGGATCGATATCCAAGAGGATATCCATGTCGTTTGAAGCATTTATCAACAGTGTGTCCAAGAATAGCACAATGACAGCAAACAGGTCTCTCTCGTTGATTATAAGTCTTGCTTGCATTTTAGGTTGAACAGAAGAAGAGAGAGCTGTAGACTGAATATTTGAGAGTAAAACTGATCCAATTTCATGTTGACATTCTTCTTGAAGAACAAGGGACAAAAGCTTGTTAATTGGAGGAACTAGCTCAATGAGGAGCTAGCTATGAATATGAGAGTAGGAGTCATTGAGTCCCTTCAAGAAATGCATCACATACTCCACATGAACAAACAGGTAATGGCCTATAGCCCATCAACTCATCTCATAGACCTTTCAATTTAGTGAAGTAAGAGCTTATAGAGAGATCAGCCTGTGTGAGAGAAGTAATGGCTTTCTACAGTTGAAACATTTGTGGTCCATTAGCTTGAGAAAATCTTTCTCTAAGGTCAAACCACATTTCCTTGGTTGAATAAACATAAATGACGCTGGTAGCAATCTCTTTAGAAAGAGAATTGAGGAGCCAAGACAGGACCATATTATTGCATCTAGTTCAGAAAGAGAACAGAGGAGATATATTCGAAGGTGGTGAAATGGAACCATCAACAAAACCAACCTTGTTTTTGGCAGTCAAGGCCATGAGCATGGATCTATGCCATGTGTGGTAATTTTCACCCATAAGAGCTTGAGTAACCAGTAGAGATCCTGGACTATCTCCATGATGAAGGTAGTACGGATTGGAAGCATCCTCAGGAAGGATCAAAGAAGAAACAGAGGAAGAAGAAGACATCTTATTGTGTAGGAGAAAATACTACTAATACCATATCAAGACTGGAGTCCAAATGAGGAAAGATATTCCTTTAATTATGTATTAATAAATAGACTTGTCCTTCATATACAATGAATGAATAAGCGGGAAAATAAATTTAAAATAGACAAGACTAACTAAACTATCTCTAATATGTCCTTTGTTGTGCTACAATATTGAGAAGAAAGGAGGAACAACTCACTTGTTAATTTGTATCTTTTTGTACCTCTGATAAACCCACCAACCCCTGCACTGCACTGATGCAATGGTTGGACATTGTTTCTCTTATAAACCGTAGATGTTGGGGTTCTAGAAATGAGTTTTTAAAAAGAGAAAATATATTTACCACCTTGAATTGAACAACCGCCATATAATCATTTTAAAAAAAGAAAATAAAACATGAGACCCACATGAAAAAAAATTAATTTTTTAATAGTAGATCTCACTTTTTTTCAAAGCGATTATGCGATGTTTACGCAATTCATAGTTATATGTTGAATTACTCTTTTAAAACGTGATAAAAGAGAGAAGGTGGTGGCCAAATGTAATACACCAATCTACATTCTATTTGTTGTAATATATTTGGAATAAATCATTCTTAAATCTTCAATGTGGTTCGAAGAATCTAACATTTTCTAAGATTTAAATTTTGAGGAATATAATATTTGAGAATTTGGATTTATATATATATATATATGATTAATCTAACTTCTCCTTAATTTTTTTTATAAAAATAATACTAATTAATAATTATTTAATTATTAAATAAAACAAATATCAATAAAACAGCTTGGTCCATAGATTTCTCATGTAAAAGAGTGGCTCATTCGAGATCCCAACAATATAAACAGGACAAGATAAAGAGTGGCTCATTAGAATGCATATTAGGATACACTCTAATATTGTCCTTTCTTATTACCCTTCAAAGATTTAGATTTAGTTCGAAATATTGAAATATAATTAAGTTGAAGAAATAATATTTATAGTTATAGACTATATAAAAATTGCATATATATTTTTTAAATTAAATAAATTTAAAATTTAGGTAAAACATTCATGCTTTAATAATAAACCTATTTTTAAACCAAATGCAAAACACATACACATTCCAGCATTACTCAATGGTTGGAATCAACACTCATTTAAGCCGTGCTTGCTACTATTTTGACACAGGCAACTTCTACAGGCCATTCTGTATCGGATGTAACATTCTTTTTTTTATTTGATAGGAAACATACTTCATTAAACAATAAAGCTTACAAGGTATTAGAATCAGACCAAAGAACATTAGAAATTACACCAGGGTATGCACCCCACCATAAGCTAACATTCTGAACACTTAAGCCATATTTGGCAAGTAAATGAGCTGCTACATTGCAGTTTCTATAGGTATGTTGCACCTCACAGATACTGAACCGAGACATCAGATCCCTTGCCTCACGAATGACATTGCCAAAAGTAGCTTTTGAAGGGCCTTGCTGATTAAACTCAGTGACAACCAGCTGAGAATCACTTTCAATAACCAGGTTATTTATCCCAAGATGGATACAGAATTGCAAACCTCGGAGGAAAGCTAAAGCCTCAACTTCCACAACAGTCATAGCAGAACATTCTTTCTTAGCAGCAGACATGATCACTTCACCTTTAAAGTCTCTAACAATAGCACCTATACCAGCTACAGAGCCGGATGAAGAAAAGGCTCCATCTACATTTAGTTTGAAAACTCCAGAAGGTGGAAGTTCCCATCTGTACTAATTTCTAATAATAGAAATAGGTTTATTCTTGAGCTCTTTGTACGATTTCTGCATGGCCAAAGCATTTCCCAGAATAGCATCAATACTCATTGCCTTATCCTCAAACATCTGTATATTTTTTCTATACCAGCAGCTCCAACAAATAATGAAAAACAGATCAAGCATATCATGTCTCTTATTCTGTTGCAGCCTCAGAACCACATCCAGGAACATATCATGTTCCTTCATAAGAACCATTGATGGGAAATAGAGAGACCAAACCTCTTTGATAGCTGGGCAGGAACAAAGAGCATGAAGAGTATCCTCATTTTCAGCATGACAGAATACACAACCATCCTCTGCTAACACCTTCTTTTTCTTTAGATTTGACTTTGTGGGTAGGATTTCTTTGATAGCTTTCCAAGCAAAGATCCTCACCTTTACAGGGAGTTTCATGCTCCATATAGCTTTCCACATTTTCCTTAATAAATCAGCATTTGAGGATTCCCCATTCTGTCTACCTGGACTTAAATCTTTAAAAAGTCTATAGGCGCTTTTGACAGTATACATACCATTTGCTTCCTTTTTCCAGCAGATTAGATCCTCTCTTTCTTGGCTGAGCACAATCTTTGTAATGTGAAGAGCTACTTCTGGTCTAAAGAGTGCATTAATTTTACCCACATCCCACACTCTCTGATTGGCAATAAATAAAGAATTAACAGTTGCACTTTCATCCTCTAACAAATCTACATTCCCATGATGAGAGGGACTGATATGTTGCCCAGCAATACTAGTAAAGCCAGGAACCCAAGAGTCTGTCCAAATCCTCACCTCCTTTCCCGAGCCAATTCTCCACTGACAGCCCTCTTGTAGTTTGTGCTTTGTTCCCCAAATACCTCTCCATACAAAAGAGGGGTTGTGACCCAATGCAGCATCTAAGAAGTGTTTTTTGGGAAAATATCGAGCTTTGAAGATCTTATGGAGTAAAGATTCAGTGTTCTGCATAATCATCCAACCATTTTTTGCTAGAAGAGCATCATTAAACACTCTCAAGTCTTTAAAGCCCATCCCTCCATTCTGTTTTGTATTGCACATCTTTGACCAGCTCATCCAATGTATTTTATGTTCTTCCTTCTTTTGGCCCCACCAAAATTTTGCCATTAGTTGCTCTAGCTCTGCACACAGAGAGGAAGGTAGCTTGAAACAATTCATGGCATATGTTGGGATAGACAAGGCCACAGCCTTTATTAAAATTTCTTTCCCCCCAACCGAAAGCATCTTCTCCTTCCATCCTTGTAGTTTTTTCCACACTTTATGTTTAATATCAGAGAAAGCTCTATACTTTGCCCTCCCAACCAAAGGTGGAAGCCCCAGGTATTTCTCAAATTGTTGGCTATGCTGCACTTCCCAAAGATCCAAAATATCTTGCCTTGTATCAGGTTTTACATTTGTACTAAAAACAATGCCAGTTTTGCCTCTGTTAATCTTTTGACCCGAAGACTGCTCATAACAGTGCAATAAGTGTTGAATCCTTTGATTTTCATACACATTTGCCTTACAGAACAAGATGCTATCATCAGCAAAAAGTAAATGGGATAGTCTAGGAGCTCCTCTGCAGATTCTAACAGGTGTGATCTTACCATGCTCTTCAGCCTTCTTAAGTAGAGATATCAAACCCTCAGTGCAAAGTAAGAACAAATAGGGAGATAAGGATCCCTTGAGAAGCCCTCTTGATGGAATTATAGGACCTTTAGGCTCACCATTGATCAAAACTGAGAAAGAGACAGATTTTACACACTTCATCACAAGAGAAATCCATCGTGTATTAAAGCCCATTTTTATCATAACTTTTTCAATAAAAGGCCATTCCACTCTATCAAAAGCCTTACTCATATCCAACTTAATGGACATATAGCCCTCTTTTCCTTTTCTCTTCTGTCTCAAAAAATGCATAACTTCATAGGCTACCAGAATATTATCAAAGATAATTCTACCAGGGACAAAAGTGCATTGAGAGGTAAATATAACTGCATCAAGTACCTTTTTAAGTCTATTAGCAAGGACTTTGGATATTAACTTGTATACCACATTACATAGGCTAATAGGCCTAAATTCAGAAATCATCTCAGGCTTGCATTTCTTTGGTATCAAGGCTAAAAAAGTGTGGTTGAGAGATGGAGGGATATTACCAGTTCTAAGTGCCTGCAATACAGTAGAGGTTACTGCATTTCCCACTATGTGCCAATATTGGTGAAAAAATAGAGGTGGCATTCCATTGGGTCCAGGTGATTTGGTAGGGTGCATCTGATTCAAAGCTTCTTTGACCTCTTCTTGAGTGAAATCCTTTGTCAACTCCACATTCATATCATCAGTGACTCTTCCTCTCAGATCTTCTAAGAAAACCAGATCTTCCATCGGGTCTTGCTGTTCTGATTGAAACAAGGATTGGAAGTAACTAATGATAAGCTAATCCCTATCATTTCCATATTGCCAAACCCCAACATCATTTTTTAAGCCTAAGATCCAGTTCTTGTTCTTTCTTTGAGATGATCTATAATGGAAAAACTTTGAGTTGCTATCACCCCCCTTCAGCCACAAAGCTTTTGCCCTTTGGTTCCACATAATTTCTTCCCTTTCTAACCAAACCTGAAGATTATTTTGGGCCTGCATAAGTTCCTCTCTTGTGATACTACTTGGATCAGCATGTTATAATCTTTGTAGAGATTCTCGGGCCCTTATTATTTGCTTTTTAACATGCCCAAATTTCATTTTGTTCCATGCCTCTAGACCCCTACTACAAATTCTCAATCTGTCAATAAAAGAATCCATAGGCCTATTGTCAGTAACCCCATTCCAACAACTTGAGATGACATCCCCACACTCATCATCCTCTACCCACATTGCTTCAAACCTGAAGAGTTTCTGTCGGTATCTATTATGACTGCTACTAGGTATAAGAATTATAGGCAAGTGGTCAGAGTATGCTGCAGAACCATGCACAACTCGAGAAGAGGGGAAGCATTTTCTCCAGCTGTGGTTAGCGACATACCAGTCCAATCTCTCACTAACCACACCATGTTCATATCTTCTGTTGCACCAAGTATACCTTGGACCCTCATACCCCAAATCAACCAGATTCATTCATCTAGAACATTTCTAAAAGCTTGCATTAATCTTTCTGGGTGTGGCCTTCCTCCCATCTTTTCTTGCCTACTTATCACTTCATTAAAGTCTCCACATACCAGCCAAGGTATATTCCATCCTCATTCAAAGTTCGAAGTAAATTCCAGGTTTCCACTCTTTTCTCAGTTTCTGGATGTCCATACAAACCAGTAAATTTCCACTCCATTCCATTATCGATCTCACTGATTTTTGCATCAATATGAAAGAATGAGAAACTCTTAATGGATAAGTTTACCTCATTTTTCCATAGTAATGCCAAACCACCGCTTCTCCCTTCACTAGCTACTGTAAAACAGCAGCCAAAACCCATACTAACACGAATTCTTTCCATTTGCCCACTGCTCATTTTTGTTTCCATTAGGAAAAGAACTTCAGGATCTTATCTTCTGACCAAGTCACGAAGAGCTCGAACTCCTCGTGGGTTCCCAAGCCCATGAGAGTTCCAACTTTTCATTGTTCTCGGCGGGGCTGCAGTGCAGCCTCCACCACTGGGCTTAAAAACAGATCACTTACGGCCTCCTTATCTGGTATTCCTCTCTTCACACGTTTTTGAGGAGTAGATAATATTTCAAGAGCCTTCCTTTTACCCTTCACTTCCTGCACCAGAGAATTACCAGGAGCTGTATGAGTTGCAAGACTCATTCTGACCCACTTAAGCAAGGCCTTCCTCGCTTGGGTTTTAATTGTGTTTCAGCATTTTTCTTCACTCCTATGGGCTGAAGCCCATCTTCATTTGTCACGATAGCCATGGGCACCACATTACAATCGTCCTTTGAGGGATGGGATATCACTTCCTCCCTATATGTACTAGAGTAAGGCTGTATTGTTACCTTTTCAAGTATAGCAGCATGGGTCAAACTGCCCGGTTGTGTACATGCAATCTTTTCCCCCATTAATGCCACCTCCCTTAAATCATGCATAGTTGAAGCAGAAGGTAAGGCTACATGTTCAGTCGTTTCCTGATTTTCCTCTCTCTGCTCTGCCATATCCTTATTTTTCGGCTTGACACCAGAAGATTGTTTCTCGGATTCCAAAGGAGCTTCTGGTGAGGAATTTCGATGGATAGGAGTTTGTATCCCTACATTTTTCTCTCCACTTCCCAACAAACTGCCAGCACGCAGCCATGCTCCGAACAGTAAGTTGGTAGACGCCCCTATCTCTTGCTGGTCAACCCCCTCACAATCTTTGAATTGATGACCAAGTTTTCCACACCAGTAGCAGAAGTTTGGCAAACGTTCGTAGGCAAAACGAATCCAGCATATGCCATACTGTCCCAGCTTAACTCTAACTCCTCGCATAAGAGGTTGAGATATGTCTATCCTGACTCTTATTCTCATGAACTCTCCCCATGCAGCCTCACCTTGTTCCCCGTCTACCTCCTCCACAAATCCAATCTTATTACCAATGATACGTCCCACCTCTTCATTCATGGCATTTAACGACATCTCATACATTCTGATCCAAAACGACGCTTCAGACAGCCTTATTTTCATCACCTGTCGATCCCCCTCCAAGCATTTCATGAGAACCAAATTTCGATCAAAAGACCATGGTCCCTCCCGAAGAACACGTTGCTTATCGCGGTCATCTACAAACTCCACCAAAATTAGTTTTGAACCCAACTCCTTAAAACTAACTTTGTGAATAGGTTGCCAGACTTTCTTCATCATACTTTTGAGAGCCTCACAGTTGTAATATTTATCCGTAAGTAAAGTCATCACCAGACAGCGTTCCCCACGTGCAATATTTGGCTCTAGGACAGTAGAATCTACATGAATCTCACAACTCTCTTTCTCAGATAATGACAAATGTTGGCATAAAGATTCTAACTCCTCTGCCATTGAGGCAGAAAGATAAAGAAAGCGAAAGAAGAAAGAAAGAAAGAAGAAAGGAAGAAAAGAAAAGCCTGCACTGGACAGGAGATAAAACCTCTACGCGAAGAGGAATTTTTAGAAGAGTTAGGAACTTATATCGGATGTAACATTCTATTCTCCAAATTTTAGTAAATTTTTTTAACATTTGGATAAATACTCATCTCCATCTTATTCTCTATTTTAGAGAAATATTTTAACATGTGGACAGTGACTTCATACTAAATTATTTTTTTATAATTATTTTATTATAACCAATAAAATAAATTCTTCTTCTAATTATGTTCACTTTTTCTCATGCCAATATTTATTATAGTTGAAATTTGAAAAAAATGTCAACATTGAGATGATCCAATTTTTTTCCTTTTTAAAAAAATTCACCATTTGTGAAAATGTAATTTTTTTTAAAAAAATATTATTGTTACAAAAGCAATAGTTTTTTTTTAAAAATTATCGTTTAGGGAGAGAATTAATTTAAAAAAAAACCCTTACGAACAAAATAATATGGGTACAAAAAATAATTAAATAATTATAGAAATGTGAAAAAATTTCTCTAACACTTTTCTCAAAAGATAAAAAAAAATGAGTAATTAAAAAATGTACAAATAATTGAGTAGAAAAATAATAAATAAAAAAAATATTTTAATAGATTAGAAAATAAATAAAAAGTGTGGTTACTGTAGTGTAAGAAATTTTAGAAAGAGGAGTTAAATTTACTAAAATAGTTTAGAAAAATGTAATTTTCCAAAAGGAATTTTTATTGAATGCTCTTAAAATTATCCCAAGGCTGATCTCACATTTCTATGGTTTTGATGGATTCTTCGAAAGGATTAATAATTAAGGGTGAGTTCAGTCCAGTCCGGGGAGATTTTTCGGACCGGACCGGACCTATTCGGACCAGGGTTTTCTCACCCTGGATCGGACCGAACTCCATACGGACCGGGACGGTCCAGTCCCATTCGGTCTAGTCCGGTCCGGTCGGTCCATTCGGTCCACTCTTGATTTTTTTTTTTTTAATCCAAGGGCATTTTGTTTGATACTTATGTAATTATATTGTGATATATTTAATATATATACATATGGTATACTATTATATATATATATATATTAGTAATACGCTAATACTATTAGTCTATTAGTATATAGTAAATTAGTAATAGTTATTAACTTATTTTCTATGACTAATAATACACTAGTACTAATACTATTATATAGTTATACCAATTATAAATTTATAATAACTAAATCATTATAAGTCTATAACTATATATATTTAGTATCAATGTATTATTATACTCTTTAATGTATAACTATTAAGTTATTAACTATAATATATAGCACTAGTATATATCAATATATTAACATATTATAAGAGTTATGGTATAAATTATAATATATTATATATGTATAAATTTATAATAGTATTAGTATAGTTAACTTAATATGAAGTATGTTTATCAACAACTTTGTCCACACATTCCCTGGTGGCCACATGCTGGTAATGATTCAAGGTGGCTAATAGGTTGGTGTATGGCCCACCTGGGCACCTTCGGCAGTGTCTCATTAGCCTTAGGCTGTGTTGTACAGGCCTCTCTCTAGGTGGGCGAAGCCCACCAGGGCCATAGTCTCGATTTTAGCAATCCGTTGGGCCCCCTTTAGATGTGGGTTCTCGAGCTCTTGGGTTGGCCCTTTTCAATCTCTCCATTACCTCATTGATTCTCATCAAACTTGTTTAGTGGGAATTTAATTTTTCCTCTTCTTTTCTCTTCTTATTTTCTAAGTTCACCTCATTCGCTTTCCTTTGTTTGTACTCTACATATATTTTTTTTGTGTATTATGGAGAGACTTCTCCCACATCCATAGGGAGAGAGGCTAGGATGCCTTGGGCTAAACCCTCCTCTTTGGATTCCTCGAGGAGGGATGAGTTGCCAAGCAGCCAAGAAGTTTAACACATTGCTAGAGATAGGAGGGAGGTGGACTCGATTGCATAGAGTGCGTACGAAGGCGGGTAGGTGGCTTGCCCGACTATTAGGGTACCCGGGAGGTTGGACGATCCCTAACCTTTCCCACTTGTTGACTTCTTATAAAAATGATGATAAGCCAGGCAGTCAAAAGACTGGAACTAGCTTCTTTGTCGTGATGGAGGTTGAGTAGTTGGTAAGACTGAACTAGCCTTATGTTTTTAGAGGAGATCCAGTTGTACATTTAGGCTAGACTCGCCTCACTGGCCTGTTGCGTTTGGCAAAGGGGGTCGAGTAGCATGTTAAGGCTAGACTCGCCCAAAGTCTTTAGAGGACGTCGAGCAGCGCGTTCAGGCAAGACTCTCCTTGTTGGCCCTTACACTTGGCAAGGGAGGTTGGCTTTTGCTAAAGGAGATGCCATCCCTGAAGTAACGTTGGGCAGTCCAAAGACTAAACCCACAGTTCATCATGTGGTAGGCCAAGCCGCCTTATGGCTGGACCAACCTATTGACCCTCAACGAGAAGGTAAGTGGGAGATGTTTGTCAATGCTGCAAAAGTCAAACCAGTTAGTCTAAAAAATCTCTGGAATTCACAATTATGAGTTGTTCTGCTGAATTGCAGCGAAAGTCTAAGGTGTTATTCATTTGACATTCCATTGTAGGAGATGGCATTCTGAAGTAGTGTCAGTAGTCGAAAGACTAAACTTGCAATATGCCGGGGGAGGGGTAGGGATGCCATAGGCTAAGCCCACTCCTTTAGTCCATCTAGGGAGGTAATTTTTCAGACAGTTGAGAAGCCAGTCCATCATTCGTTGTGATAGGCTCGGGGTAAGTTGTTTGGACTCACCGAGAGGCTGGACTCGCTCTCCTATGCGAGGGGGTTGAGCCAACTACTCACCTATCAACCCTCACAGGGTGGTAAGTATCGGGCAATTTATGACTAGACATGCTCCCACCAATTGAAACCATAGGGAAGGTAGGTGTTGGGTTAGACTAACACTGATCTCACTCTTTTTCATGGCAAAGGTCGGGGTAACTTGTCGAGTAGTCGAGGATCTGGACCTGCTCTCCTCTGTGAGGACAACCAGGCCACCATAAGGGTTGGACTTGCCTATCTCTCTTTACGGGAGGTAAGTTATCATGCAGTTTGGAATTGAACCTGCTCCTGCCTGTTGATGCTCATTAGGAAGTTAAATGTTGGGCAGTTGAGGGGTGGCCCATATTTCACCGTTGGTGGGATAAACCAGCCTTACACATTACTCTCATATCTTTGGTACCCTATATGGAAGGTAAGTGACAGACAAGTGAGCAGCTAGTCTACACTTCATAATGATGAGGGCGGGATAAGTTGTTCGGGCAGCGGAGAGGCTAGACCTGCTCTCTTCCGTGAGGGTGGTTATGCCGCTGTGGTGGCTGGACTTGCCAATTGACCCTCACGGTGAGGTAAGTTGTTCAGGCAATTTGGGAATAGATTCGCTCCTGCCATTTGACATCATAGGTAAGGTAAATGTTGGGTTTGGCTGGCGTTGATCCCACTCTTCGTCATGGAAGAGGTTAGGGAAAGTTGTCAGGTAGCGGCGAGGCTCGACCCGCTCCCGCTTGTTGACACTCATGAGGAAGGTAAATTGTCCGCACTCTGCCACAGGAGGGATAAAGCAGCACTTAGGCGTGACCCATCCCTTTGGTACCCCATGGGGAGCTAAGTAGTTGTTAGAGATTTTGCTTATGGAGATTTACATTGGTGGAGATTACATTGATGGAGATAATGTTGGTGGAGATAATGTTGGTGGAGATTACATTGATGGTGATAGGGAGTTTACATGTTTTATTCTTGAAAAATCACACTTTCATTAATGGAATTTGTGTTTTCAACATGGCAATGTGAAATATAAATCATAAAACTTTTATCAATAAAACTTCCGCAAGCTCTCGGCATTATGGGGGTGTGGCGGCTCATTCCCTTAGAAGTCTTAAAGCCAATAGGAGCTTGAGTGGTTATTGGCAGTGATCATGTAGCATACGAACCTAGAATAGGACTTTAGATTAATTCAGGTAGGATCTATTTATTTTATTTAATCATTTAATCATTTACCTATATCTTTTTATCAGTTTTTTTTTAAATGGGATAATAGAGTAGATTAATTAGAGTTTTTAAAGTAGTTCCCCTATCTCTGTTCATCTGTTGTTATGAGATAAGTTTCAAATGTTTTTAAAAAGGATTCCTAGATTAGAACCAACACTTCAAACTCAAACTTTATCCAATTTATCCTCAAGACTCATGGCATCTCCCTCTCCCTCATCTATAAAAATCCCACAGGACCTTTAGTTTTAAACAGAAGAAAATCTAGTTGACACATAGAGAGACTTACTTGCACAGCCCCCTCATTTTTCTAGCCACTGCCAACCATTTTCAGTAAGTTTCTGGCAGGATCTCTCTCTCTCGCCTCCAACCTTGTTTTTTTTTTCATCTACTGTACTCTCCCTGATATCCATGCTGTCTTTAAATCTCATCTGTTTTTCCAACCTTTGGAGTTCTAGAAATAAATTATGTGTTTAAGGAAGTAGGCGTTGGGCTTAATTTTCCAGTCGGTCAAACTGAAACATGAAGTCTCCTTTTATGGTTTATTTATGCTTTTTCCCAAAATATCCATGTTGTTTTGAGTTAATTCCAAAAATACCCCATGAGTTTTGTTGTGTACATAGCATTGACTTTCAAACCTTATATTTTAACTGCAGTAAGAAGTCTCTAGATCTCATTAATGGTGAAATTCCATTTGTGCCCATAAAATTTTGTTGTTGAGTTTCCAAAAAGCCAATTATAGTTCCAGCGTTTTAAGGGTATATGACTTAATGGGCTTTAAATGTGTTTTTATTTACATGGGCTTCGATGTATGATTGGAGTTAATTTTAAACTTGGGCTATGTTTGTTTTAAATTGGGTTTGACTCTAGCATATTTCAGAAATTATCTTAATAGTTAAGCAGGTTCATTTCTTGTGGGCTAGATTATTTTAATGGGCTGGTTGTATTTACAAAAACTGTTTTAGTAACTTTAAATGGGTTTTTCTGTAATTGGGGCTGGGCTGAATGTTAAATCAGACTAAAGTTTTACTTAAATAAATATATTAGTCATAGACTTGTTTTTCTAGAAAATATTTAAGGGCTTTTAAGCATATTTTAAAGTATTCCTTTATATTGTTTCAACTTTATATTTTAGTTAATATTCCAATTGACCTTTAACTAATTTTTATAAAATTATTAAGATATATGTTTTAAGTATTATGATATGAGTTTTAAATATTATTATTTTATGAAATCTTTGTATATTTGAATATTTATTAAATTATCCATTTGGTATTATTTTAAGTATTTAGGATGCTACGACACATTTTCTGGAAAAGTTTAGTAATGTTTAGTGCCTCGTATAGGTCACGAGCTACGACATGAGATTGTGAAAGCAGCACTAAGTGGTAAATAGTATGATCATATAAATGTATGCATGATGTAAATATTATAATTGGGTATGATAATATGATATGGTTTTGATGGTTATCTACGTTGCGCTAATAGCCAAGTGAAGGTTAGATCGCTTTTACGAACTTCTATGAATTACGATGATTTATATGAAAGTAAGCTTATATATGTTATGCTATTATTGATTATTGATTGATGGATTGAATGTCATTAAAATCACATGAAAGCCATGATATCATCATATAATAATTTAAGATAAGTATGCTATGAATTAAAATGGCCAGATCGTGCATGCTATATTCATGTAGTACTTAGACCATGTATGCCATGTATTGTTCATACAATAACTTATGTCAAGCATGCCATGTAATAAATAGCCAGATTATGTATGCCATGTCCATGTAGTTCTCCGATCATGCATGCCATGAAATGTTATAAAATGTTTAGATCATGTTAGGACATGTCATGTCATGCTACACTACGTACAAGAAAATATCATGTATAAGTTATACAAGTTAAGTGAAACACGGATCCAAGCATGTTTTACCCCACGTTATACAAGTTA
This sequence comes from Carya cathayensis, assembly GCA_011037825.1. Classification (NCBI taxonomy): domain Eukaryota; kingdom Viridiplantae; phylum Streptophyta; class Magnoliopsida; order Fagales; family Juglandaceae; genus Carya; species Carya cathayensis. The sequence continues at coordinate 1,309,037 of QGSO01000356.1, read as the reverse complement.
GGTGAAACACGGACCCAAACATGTTTCACTCAAGGTTATACAAGATAAGTAAAACATGGACTCAAGCGTGTTTTACTCCATGCCATGCAAGTTAAGTGAAACACGGACCCAAGCGTGTTTCACTCTATGTTATGCAAGATAAGTGAAACACGGACTCAAGCGTGTTTCGCTCCATGTTATGCAAGATAAGTGAAACACGGACTCAAGTGTGTTTCACTCCATGACAAGTTATGTGGTGCCATGGACTCAAGCATGGTTCACCATGTAATAAGTAAAATTCAAGATAAACAAGTTACTCATACATTCACGTTTCATGTTGCCATGATTTTGTATGTTTCCGCCCATATTAATGATGTAAAGCATGTTATGAGAATCTTTGACTGGTATATGTTTATTTGAAGAGTCTTACAAAAATTAAGTCTTGTTAAATAATATTTATGGTATGATATGCTATTTGCTAAGTATTTGACTCATTTTTGTTGTTTGCCTTTTTGTTTTCTTCTATTTTGATTGCCATAGATGGTGATTATGATGATGCAGAGCTGGATGGCCAGGAATAGTTTTAGTATAAAGACCTAGAGATGAATAAGTGTCATTTACACAAGGATTAAGTTTTCTTTCATGTCATTTCAATAACTAGTCTTGTTTAAGACTAGCTCATGTTTTGCTTTATTTTAGCAAGTTTCAAGACTATTTATGTCGTTTCAATTAAGGTTTTAATAAATGAGGTATTTCAGAATAATGAGTCTCTTTACCGGGCATTTTGTCATGTATGTTAGTAACATCTCTATCTTATGGGAACAGGGTGTTACAGATCATGTATGGGCCTTCCTATCGAGGGCCTAGCTTTCCTTAATCCATAACGATATGTGCCCACTCCCCTTTTAGCCTAGCAAGAGGAGTTGTCAATGAATACTTGCCAAGGCTTTAAGTGAGGTGCATATTTGACCCCTTCCTAGCAGCTTAGGCTCAAAGGGATCACCTACAGTGGCTCATTTGGCTTCACCTTTTTAAGAGGCCGGGGGGGGGGGGGGGACCACGCGCAACCCGCTATCCCTAGGCTTCAGTTCCAGCAATTAGCACTCTCGTTCCAGAACCTGTTCTCCTTAAATTTCTCCCACTACCTGAGAGGTCGGGAACTTCATCCTCAAGTGGTAGGTAGATGTTCCTGCCCTTAGGCTGTTGAGGGTTGGCTGGCCAACTATGGTGCTGTAAGAAGATAGGGCTTTTACCACCAAGAAGTCGAGCTTGATAGAGGTCGGCCTGCAAAAATAAACACTGGCATGGGAGCCAGTTGGAATCGGCCACATCTGTTCCCATTTGGGTAAAGGCCTTCCAGAAATGTACGTTCGCAGAGTTGCTGTTGTCGACTAGTATTCTCCTAGTAGTGAAGTCGTGTGGGTAGAGGACCCCCTCCTCATCATCTTCTCCAAAGGGTATTATAGGGTCAGCTCGCTTCTCTTGAACTTGGTAGGGCAGTATTTGGCTAAGTACACTTCTCGGTATCGAGCTTCCCTAGCGTGCGCCTTTCGCCTGGATGAGGTCGCACCTTCGCCAGCGAATCCTCCTGCGATCGTCATGGTTACCCCAGTGGGGGTCCTTCCTGATGTGACAAGTGAAGTGAGCATGAGGGGGCCTTCACTCAAACTCACCCCCTCGGACTCCTTCGCCTCAAGCTTTCTTCCCTTCTTTGCGTGTCGCCCCTCTCAGCACTCATTTCCTGGGATCTCCTCCCCTATACTTCCGTTTTGATCTGTGGGTAGGAGGATATCTCAGCCTTCGCTAACCTGCTTACTCTCTTCCTCCTTTCAAGGAAAGGTAATCTTTGGTATTTTGGGTGGTGGATTGGTGGTAGGTGCAAAAATGGCAACAAGTGCTCTCGTAGCCATCGTCTTGGTCTAGTTGATGGTCGTCTTTTTGGATGGTGAGCGCTGACCGGTCAAATCAAAGTCTGAGGCCCTTCATGGGTGCTTCTTCCCTCTTGCTGTCACGTGGGGCTCTCTTCGTCTTCTCGCAAGCCTTGCCTTTGGCTTGGGCCTTCCCTTTCTTGTTGACACGCTCCAATTCGTTCCTACTTGACTCGATCAGGGCTTAAAGTGTATCTTCGGCATTGATGAAGTTAATGGTTTGATCTATGAACTCCCGTAATGTGGCGGGAGTTCTTCTTGTCAACTCTACATGAACTAGGACTAGGGCCATACTCCTCATAGGAATGTTGCTAGAGTTATTGTCTCATCTTGGTCATCTGTCATCATGTGCTCCTTGTTGAACCTGGATAAGTACGCATTCAGGCTTTTGTCTTCCTCTTGTTTGATAGTGAGGAGGTACATCGCGGGGGGCCTTTTCTCTTGCTTGCCATAATTGCTTGAGGAATAGATGCGCCAGGTCCCCGAAGTTGTCTATGGACCTAGAAGCCAAGGACTCTAAGCATACCCTCGTCGGCCCCTTCAAGGTCAATGGGAAAGCTCTGTAGGCCACCTCCCCTAGGAAGCCATGTAGGGTCATGTGAGCCTTGAAAGTTTCCAGGTGCTCGAGGGGGTTTCTAGTACCATCATACATCTCCATGAGCGAGACCCGAAACTTCGACGATAGGGGTACATCCATCACCTTTTCACAAAGATGTGCCCATCCTTTTCACCTTTTCCTCGTACTTCCCTTTGAGGTTACGCAACTTGTTCTACACTTTTTTCCTTTCTTCCTCAGCGTTGCCTCCCCCTCCAATGTTCCTAGAGGCTACGTACTAGTTGTTGCTTGGCTCTACCTCGTTCTTCAGCTCATTAATGGCTTATCTAAGCGTCTCATTCTCCTTCTGAAGGGTCTCCAACTCAGAAGTTGGCTTCCATACCAGTTGTTCCATTGCCACAAGCCTTGTTTCCATGTTTGTCAATGTCACTTCTTCTTGTCCTCTAGTATTATGAGAACAGGTTGTCGCAGGCATACGAAGGACACGTGAAGTCTATAGGAATCCCACAAATGGCACCACTATTAACATTGTGTTTCGTACACCTTTGGGATTGGTTCTAGCGTCTCGGGTCTTCAATCTTTCACATGCACACTTAGAGAAAACACAAAGAGTCGGCGGCCTTGGTGAAGGCTGGGGAGTCTCCGATGCTTAAGTCAATATCACCTTAGTAGTTTGCACAAGAGTGTAGAGGAATCAAAAAGAGTTTTTCGTACCTGGAGATCAGCTTTATACTAGGTTTCGAAGGGGGGACTGCCCATACCCTGTGTTAGGGGTATATATCCCATCAACTATTCATTTAGTTAGAATCTTTTAATGCAGCGTAGCTCCTGGTGTGGCGCAATTAATGCAGCATGGAGTCCTGGGATTGGTGTCATTAATGCGGCGTGGCTTCCTATTCCTTTTATCCTACAAGTGCACTCTGCCAATCTCCTTCTCACTTGCTATCAAAAGATCAAGGGCTTCCTGCAGTTCCTTCCCTCCTGCCTGCATAGGTTCTGTAAGGCTAGGTGTCATTGGGTAGTGCCAGGGTGATGTGCCCCCTACTTTCTTGCATTTTGAGATTTCCTACATGATTATGGTCATGGGTCGATTTTGCAAGTCATCAGTTGACCTCAGTTTTGAGGTCGAGGGCCCTAGGCCAAGGGGTCATTTGGTCAAGCTCGGCTCCCCGTATTTGGGCTTGTCTTCTAGGCCTTCATCCTGATAAGAAAAATCCCCCTATAGTATAAATATATTATTTTATAATAATTAACACCTAGTAATATAATATTGAATTTAATTGTAGTCCTATATTAGTTCTAGAGTTTTTATATGAATATATATGATTAAAGATGTAAAAATGTATTTACAAAAGGAATATATATATTATAATTTTTTTTGCTAAAAATGTATTTATCCTTTATATATATATAGTATAAGTTTATATTAATTATATATTATAAGAAAAAAAATTATAGGTTATATCAAATGTTATGTTAAAAATTATAAGATTAATTTTTTTTATATCACATGCTATATTAATTTATGTTATAATATCAATAGATTTGAGTAATAAAATTACAGTATCATGTTATATTAATTAGTAATTTAGCATATAATATATAACCCAATATAACAAAATTTAAATATATATACCAATATTGCATCAATTTAGAATTGGTAATGCATTGGACTGCTTACAAAACAGACAAACCCACTTGCTCAATCTGGTCAGTTTGGTTCAATCGGTTTTTCGGTTTTTTTTTTAACACCCCTAATTGAAATGTTAGAAATTTTTAGTTTTGAAAGTATCCGATACACGATACATTTTCATTCTGTTTTGTTTTAAATTCAAGCCCAACTCAACCCATTCTGGTCAATTCTGGCGGCCAATTTCGTTCTATACTATTTCAATAGTAAATTTGTAATTATTATTTTTTATTTAGACGACAATTTTATAAATTTTAAACCTAATAGTCATTTAAATATATACTATGATTCTCTTTGTTGTTTTACGTCTTATTATTTTTAGTAATTTATTGATTCTTTACTTTTTATCGTTTTTTTTTTTTTTTTTTTTTCTCAATTCAAGTTTGTCAGTTTTTTAATATTATCTTTTAATACCATTTCCTCTACCCTTGTTATGTTTTTAACTTATATTCATTTTATAAATCTCAAATTCTTCTTCTATATATATATATATATATAATCTCAAAACAGTACACTAAAATACACCGATATAAAAATATTCTATTCCAGTACTTAAATCATAATAATCACTGTAGCAGAATTTAAAACATTGCTAATAATTCGTGTCATTCTATTAAAGACATCCAGATTTTTCCTCCAATTTGTTTTATCTATTTTCTATTTATTTATTTATTATTATTATTGTTATAAATATACAAGATAGCAAACCATAACCAAATAATATACATGGATATATAAAGAGTTATAAGATATCATGATTGCCTATCCTATTTGACTCTCCAACAATTATTCTAGTAATCACATATAAATTTAGATATCCTTTGGATACTTTAGAATATTTCAAAATATCTGTGAATATTTGTAAAATAGTTTTAACTAAGATATTTTATTGAGATTTGTAAAATTAGAGAGAAAAAGTTAAATAAAGATATTATAAAGTTAAAAAATTATTTGAATAATATGTTTTAATATTATTTTTGTTTTAAAATTTGAAAAAAGTGTATTATTTTTTATGTTTTATTTGGAAGTTTTAAAAAAAATTATATTGAGTTTTATGTTTTTATGATTATTTAATAATGATTAAATAAAAAAATTGAAAATTGTTTCATGTAACATCCGGCTTTTAAAGAGCCCAAACCACTTTGTTTTCAAAAGAAAAAAAAAAATAGAGATAGAAAGAGGTGTAGTGCACCATATGGTCAGAGTTGCCGGACTCTATATTTTTCCTCTAACCCCTCCCGATACATAGGCCCTTCTGCTTTATGGGGCAGAAACTCAAACCTAGGGCTGTAAACGAGCCGAGTTCGAGTAAGCCTGGGGTGTGTGAGCTCGGCTCTTTCACTACTCGAGTCAAGCTTGGGCTCGGCTCGTGTAGATTGAGAATGAGCTTGAGCTTGGCTCGAGCTCGGTTATGTTAACGAGCCGAGCTCGAACTCGACTCGAGCTCGGCTCGTTTATTAAATATTCCAGTAATTAAAATTAAAAATAAAAACATATAAAATTATAAAATTAAAATAAATCAGAAGTAAAATAACAAATTAAGTACAAATTCTCATGCCAAGAGTATCACGGCTAGACCTATGGTACAATATTAAACGAAATTTTACATCTTAATGGAACAAGTGAATAAAAAAAATTATTACAACAATAAATTATGAAATAATATACATTATTTTTCAAAACAAAAAATGGGCTGTCAAATGACTAAGTCCTCAGTCTTCAATTTCATGGAATCATGAAAGAAATCTTGACATTGTTGACCTGCATACACACTAAGACACTAAAAAATTGGTGTTATTTTTAATCCCTTGCTCAAGCATTATTAACTTAGTAATACTGTCAAGGGATATCCCACAGAAAATGCAAAACTTAATTTGCCTAAAAAATGAATATCATATCTCTAACAAGTTACACTGACACAATACAATCATACAAACAATATTATAAATAAATATGTGCATTAGGGATTTAGACAAGTTTTGAAATCTGATATCACCGTGACAGTCAGTGAGTCACATAAGTCAGCAAGTTCCCAATATCTGATAGAAAGATGTGCATCAGTGATTCAGCCAAGTTACCAAATGCAATATGCAGTTACAACAGATCCAAAACAACGACCCAGCAATAGGCAATAGGCATGACTCATATCAGCCAGACAACAAACTGTGAGGTAGACAAGTTGACAACTGCAATGGGCACAGACATACAACATACTCAATACTCAATACTCTCATACCAGGCACAAAACTGTCAATACAAAATAGATACAAAATGCAGTTGGTAGTTAGTTACCAGCCACAGGCCCACAATAGTCAATAGGCAGTTACCAAATAAGTTACCAAAGAAGTTACAAGTTCATAACAAGTTACCAAAGTTCAACAAAATCAGCCAGACATTTTCAAGATGGCCAACTGCAGTTACCAAAACAGATGTTCACAGAATCAGAAGAAGTTACCAAAGTTCAAGAAAATCATTCAGATAGCAGTTACCAAAGTAAAGGAAAATCATAATGATAGGAAGTTACCAAACTTATACAAAATAAGTGAGTTCACCATGTCAGAAGTCAACAAGTTTCCAAACTTGTACAAAATCACCATGTAAACCTGCACACACTGAGGAAGTAAAAAAGTTAATATAATTTTTATTCCCTTGCAAAATTACCCAAGTACTTTTAACTTAGTAATATTGTCAAGGGATGTTTGCAATGCAAAATTTAATTTGCCATTTAAACAAATTTAGGAAATCTGGATGGTGAGGAGTTAGAACTTAAAAATTACCTGAACTATCATGACTCATATCATCCCAAACAAAATCAGATAGAACAACCAAACTGTCCAAATTTCATATACCAAATCATATAAATTAACCAAAACAAACCAGATAAAACTAGAAAGCTGGCCAAATGCTCCATTTTTGAAACATGTTCAAAAAACAGAATCTAAGTCTGTATGGGGCTATTGCTATGGCAAGAGAATATGAGTTTATGATGGAACATCCATCTATTGACAAGAAAAAAAACAGTAGTTAGTATTTTGATAAATAAATTAATAATAGTAAGTATAAAATAGTAAAATAGTAATAGGCAATTAAAATAAATAAATTACACTTACAGAATTTGTTGATGATCTTTTAAGCCCATATAATGCTCTAACCTAATCAGACCCACATAACAACATCTAGACAGTTTCGGTCTTCAGTGAAGCTCGATGAGGATCAATGACTCTGCCTCCTGCGCTGAATGTTGATTCTAAGCTAATTGTGGTAATTGGTGTAGCCAAAATATCTCGGGCCAGTTTGGACAAAGTTCGAAACTTGAGACTATTTGTTTTCCACCATTCCAAGGCATCAAAACTTGCATCTGAACCCTCTTCACAAATATAAATGCTCTCCTCTAAATAATTGTCCAGTTCTGATTTACTAGGCTGCACGGTATCAACACTTCTAACAAAAGATTTAAATAATGGCTGGCCACTCTGCATGCTTCTCCCAGTCCCAACACTTGAGGAAGAACCAGATGCATTCATTCGAGCAGCATTATCCTGCTCTCTTTGTGCCTCAAGAGTTGAATTATATTCATGAACATACTCATTATATAACTCAAGCAACACTTGAGAGACATGATCAATATTCTTAGTAGCCTCCGGCCCGTGATAAATTAAAGGAAAACAAAACTAGATCAGGACCATTTTGAATCTAGGATCTAACACCGCAGCAATTGACATCAATAGATTACACTCTCCCCAATATTGGTCAAATTTAGCATTCATTTTTCTTACCATTGATTTCATGTATTCATTCTCATCTCTACTCTTCTTACCTAAGATGTCCTTCATTCTCCAAACTTCAGAAAGAAATAAGTTTGTTGTTGGGTAATCAGAACCATATACAATATTGGTGACTTCATTGAAAATAGCTAATAGTTGACAAACATTTTCAACTTGCCCCCACTCTTCAACAGTTGGAACCCATTCAAAACATCTATCTCTATCACCATATCTAGGGAAAACTTCTTTGAACTGAACTGCAGCATCCAGCATTAAATAAGTGTTGTTCCATCTTGTAGGCACATCTAAAATTAGCTTCTTTGAGGGCAATTGTAACTGTTTTGAAATTTCACTAAACTGTTTGAGCTTACTCTCTAATGCTACCAGATATTTTATACCATCTCTAACACAATCAACAATATACCTAATCTCCCCAAGTCCATACTGTACAAGTAAATTTGTTATATGTGCACAACAACGTACATGAAACAGTTGCCCACTTGCAGACAGTGTTTTCTTCAACCTAAAATCATCTTTCAAGATCCGAATGGCCACATCATTTGAACTAGCATTGTCAACAGTTATTGAACTAATTTTATTCTCAATCCCCCAATTTTGGAAACACTTTTCTAAAGCATCTGCAATAAGAAGGCCAGTATGTGGAGGTCGCACATTACAAAAGTTCAAGACATGCCTCTGAAGGTGCCAATCAGAGTCTATAAAATGACATGTCACTACCATATATGAAAGTTTTTGACAAGAAGTCCACATGTCAGTTGTGATATGAACCTTATTCACATGTTTAAGCAAAGCCCTTAACTTTGTCTTTTCATTCTCATAAGTTCTCATGCATTCTTTCTTTGTAGCAGCCCGAGACATTTTTTCCCAATATGGATTGTTTGCACTCATGAATCTATTAAATACCACATGTTCCATTAAAGAGAATGGATATTCATGGTAAAGTATCATATGAGAGGCAAGCTCTTGGACCCTATTACGATCATAGTTATAGTTTGAGACAATGAAGGCACCATCTGCCTCCTTAGACTCAACTGCTAAGACTTTTTATTTTTTCTTAGACCTCATGTATGGCAAACAAGTCAGCAGGTGCCTACGTAATGTAGTGGTAGAACTTGAGCGAGAAGCTTTAAATATAGTTTTACACCACTTACATTGAGGCTGTTTAACCCCATTGCTATCAATTTCAACAAAATCCTTCCATACATCAGAAGTCCTCTTTCTTTTCTTTCTTTCATAGGCTACTGTTTGAACTTCTGTGGAAGGGCCCTCAGTAGACACAATATTAGGGGCCTGAGAATTTTGGGCAGTGTCTCTATCATTATCAGATATGGCCTCTGCTAAGCTATTCCCAACAGAGTTTTCATTTTCATACTCCTCTACCGGATCAACATCATTCACTGGATCACCCATTTGGTGGGATCTAATATTTTGTAAACACAAAACCAGAAACATCCAATAAGCATAGGATCACAGACCAGAAATCAAAACAACCTTTCAACTTGGTGGCTCAAGGTGCCACCAGAAGGCAAATATACTAAAAGATGTTAAAGTCAAAACAATTTCACAATAACAGTTTTGTTATACAGCCCTGCCTTGATGGCTCAATGTGCCTCCAAAAGGCAAGGCTGATATAGTTGATTTAATTCAACTAAAACAGATGTTAAAGTCAAACTAATTTGACTTGAACAGTTTTAGTATACAATCTTGCCTTAGTGGCTCGATGTGCCTCCAGAAGCAAGGCACCTCAACAACATAAACATAGAAGAAACTGGATAAAACTTGTCAACAAAAACATATTAAACACAATACCATTTCATACTTGTAATTAGAACATAAACACAAAACAGATTGGAACAGATTAATCAAGCAACACAATTTTATGGCATAATTAAATACTTGAAGCAAGAACAATGTATAAACATTTATAATCAACCAAAACAGATTCAAGAAAGCATATTTAAGTACTTGAAATTAGAACAGAAACACAAAACAGATTGGAACAGATTAATCAAGCAACACAATTTTATGGCATAATTAAATACTTTCTCAAGAACAATGTATAAACATTTATAATCAACTAAAACAGATTCTTTCTTTGCATATTTAAGTACTTGAAATTAGAACATAAACACAAAACAGATTGGATAAGAATTAAAATGAATCAAGTAACACATGGTAAAGATAACAACATTAAATACTTGAAGCAATCACCATATATGATCCTTTATAAGCAACCAAAATAGATTCAGAAAAGTATATTTAAATACTTGAAATTAGAACATAAACACAGTTACACAACTACAAGACAGGTTGTAAATTTAATACTTGAAGCAATCACCATATATGATCCTTTATAAGCAACCAAAACAGATTCAAAAAGTATATTTAAATACTTGAAATTAGAACATAAACACAGTTACACAACCACAAGATAGATTGTAAAAGATAAATCAACCAATACATGTTAAATAAAACATGCACCACTACTTAAGGCCAAAATCACCATAGGATCAGATTAATCAACCCAAACATGAACAATAAAGCATTATTAAATAGTTCAAGCAAGAACATAAAGCATCATTAAATAGCAATTAACTTGAGAGGCTGAGAGAACTCACTTGCGACTATAAATTTTTCTTTGAGCACAACTCAGTAGGCAAGATGATTAGGCAAGCAGCAAGCTCAGATATAAAAGCTCAAGTTAGACTACAAGTTCAAAAATTGTAAGCAATAGCAAAATAACCAAAACATGAAGTTAACACTTAACGGCCTAAGGTCTAAGTTCTAACAGGGCATATTCAACTATTACAAAATAAAAGAAAAAAAATAAAATTAAAACATAAACTTAACAATCAAAGTGATGGACAACCAAAACAGTCATAGTCTCAGTGTCTCACAGTTACCAAAATTAGTATATACGACTGATGAGTGATCACGATTCATGAATGATAGTGTACTTAGATGATTTCATGGAAATCTATTGTGTAAAAATACCACAAATCACAATATGAAAAAGAGTTAGGATAGAACCAGAAATGGGCATTGAAAATAGTTAGATAAACTATAACTAGATAAGATCAATCAAATCTGCCAACATTCCCAACCAAATGCGTAGAAAAAGGAAACGAAATTGGGTAATCGACTCGTAGATGGACGAATCGACGAACCAGAGAACCACAAGCCACAAAATTAGGGAAGCAGTGGTTGGGAGTCATAAATGCATGCATTTAATAACCCATTTGTCGAGGACCGGCTGCTTTCTCAGAGGCTGAGATTACAGCCATGGTTCCCCTCTAAAACGGCCGCCGACTGCATCTGCTAGGGTTTCTAGCACATTGCAAAAGCAGCCATTTTCACTCGACGGCCTGAGGCCCCTCGAGAACATATGCTGCCCAAATGAACCACACAAATCGAATGATAGATTAAGATGGCATATAGGAGGTAAGTTATAAACAGTAATCGGTGTAACCGTGTAAGCATAAGAGATTCAGAGAATGGATAACAGGATAAGAAACTAGGGTTTCTCGATGGGTCTGAGAGTGAGAGGAGAGAAAGTGAAGCGGCAAGGCCGAGAGAGTGAAATGTCAAGGGGTGAAAGTGAAACGTGAAACGGCGTAGCAGTAGAAGACTCGGGAAGTGTTGTAACCCTAGGGTAAATTAGATAAGTAAAATCCAACGGCTCCCAAGTCCCAAGAAAAAGTAACCACATATCTAATGGTTGAAATCAATCTAGGGTTTAATCGGCTCTTTAATTAAATTTATACTAGCATAAAAAAGTATATTTAAATATTATTCTATTAAAAAAAATACTATAGCCTATGCATTATAAATTATAATACATGTTAATTTTTTTATATTATAATTTTTATAATTAGCAAGTAGTGGCTGTAGTGTTGTAAAAAAAACTATATTTATTTAAAATATTTAATTATACTATAAAATTGTCTAACATTATATTTTATCAAACATTCTCCAAATTGGTACTCATAATATAAATTTATAGTTATATTAATTAGTATAATATAATAATACTATAGGCTAATACCGTATATTAACCAAAAAGAGTATTCTATTTTAGAAAATATTATACTCTATAAATTATAATACATGTTAATTGTTATATAAATTAATTTTTAAAACTAGCAAGTAGTGTTGCAAATTCATAGAATATATAATGATATAATCTAAGAATCATAAGTGATAAGTATTTAATAATTATGTTATGATAGATTAATAAAAATATTGTAAATAGAATGATATAATTATGATTTATGAGTGATATGTTATAGGGCAATAAGTTATGACTATAGCTTATAGCCTATAGCCTAGAGCCTTATTATCCTATAAGCATAACTTCTTATATGACATTTCACTATTTGATAAGAATAAGATAAATATATCAATATGATATATTAATATTATAAATTAAATATATAAATTTATAGTATATGTAGAAGAAAATGTTTAACTATAAGTCACTGTAATTCTATATACATAATTAATAATACGTATATAATTACTGATTATTATATATATATATATATTATATTTTACTATATATGTATAAATATATACGAGTCGAGTCGAGCTTCATACGAGTATATTCACGAACATTAATCGAGTCGGTCGAGTTTTATACGAGTTTGTATCGTTTAATAATCGAGTTTATTTATGTGTTTACGAACGGCCCATTTAATTTTCGATTCGAGCCGATTTCAAGTTTATTCGAGTCGAATTCGAGCTGCCTGTCGAGTAGCCTGTTTATTTTACAGCCCTACTCAAACCTAACCCCCATGCTATTCATCCCCTTCAAGCTGTGCCTCCACATCAGTAATTTCTCTGATACCATCTCTCTCTCTCTCACACACACACGCACTCTCACTCTTACTCTCAGTTGGCATCTCTGATTTAGGACCTGCCTGGGCCCTGGGGACCATCGAAGGCTACCAGACACCACCAAGGTATGTCTCAGTTCTACTCTCTCGTTTCGCTTCCCAACTTTGTGGTCTTTCTCCCTTAGACGTTCTCTCTCTCACAGCTGTGAGTGCCGCTGCTCTTGATCTCGAGCACGTGGTCACTCCCTCTACCACCCAAAGACTCTTTGCTTCTTTTCCTTCTTTGTGCGCAAAACTACAAATAACAACAACTCCATCAAACCACCGTCGATAAGTACGCGTCTCTCCCCCATTTAGTCTATGCCCCTCCCCCTTGCCTGTCTTTTACTCTCTCAAATTGGGTGTTTGTTACATGGGCCAGAATGTTGCCCAACTGTCGCCAGTAACCCCACTCCATGCCACCGCAACCGTCATCTGCTGTATACATGTGTAACTGCCAATTAGAAGTTTGGGTTACCTCGTTTTGTAGATTTTGGAATTTGTGGCTTCTATGATTTCAAGGTTGGTTGGTGTTTGGAGGGTTTCTGTTTGTAATGTCGTGGATGGAGGAGGGGAAGGGAGGGGAGGGTCGTAAAAATGTGGATTGGTGTTCCGATATGCTGGGGGTATGAATGTAAATATGATTGTGATTCTGCTACGGTTCGAGTTCCAGTCCTAAGTAGCTAGTACTTTGCAAAAGTCAGGTAAGCAGTGTTATTATGCTAAATTTTGCCTAAAACTGATTGAGCTTGCTTTTGTGAAAAACCTGCGTATTCTATTATGAAACCAACTTCAGTTATTTTTATGCACTAGTCTATCTTATGAACATTGCAAATCTGACATTTTATCATGATTGGTATAGACATGAGCAATTTTTTTGTAACACTCTGCTGCCCACGGTTAAGAAAGACGATAATTTTTTTAAAATCTAAATCCTGGGAGTCGTAGTGCTACTATTGAACCTGACTTAAAAATAGATTTTTTTTTAAACGAATTTCCAAGTATAAAGATTCTTTATAATAAATAGAGTCGTTTTGTATTAAAATATTGAAATTATAAATGAGAGTGCGCGGAAGGATTTATTAGCATTTTTCAAAATATGTTTCATAAAAATCAGATTTTAAAATGTTTGTACATGATCTAGGTCATTGTCATGCATACTCGGACTAAGTTTCATCTTGGAGCTCCACCTTCATAAATATACTTGTGGTGGTTTGAAAGTATTAAAAAAACTAAAATGAGTCGATGATTTAGTAAAAAACTCATCATAACGTAAATATACTTAATATAAGTTTTTCATAAAATATTTTATGCAGAAAATCGAAATCATGACTGATTATACTAATGTTTATGCTATGCATGACTAATTTATCTGAATTAACTGACTGATAAGATTTATTTGATTGGCCTGAATGGCCAATACACTTAACCCTATGTGTGAGGCTGTGCACCAGCCCTACGTCTCTTGACCCCAAAGGGAACCACTAATAATATTCTGGAATACTATAGTGGACCACGCTTAAGTCCATGGCTTGCACATCAATCTTGAAACTGTATTGATATCATGCATTTAAATGATCATCTTATTAAATTGATATTGTGACGCCCCCAAAATCCCCACGTACCAACACGGGGAAATTGAGACGTCCGGATGATGACATCACGGGTCACCACCCTATCGAAGAGTGTCAAGTGTGTGCAAGCGACAAATGTGCACAAGAAGATACGCAGCGGATAGCAAAGTCAAATACTAAGTACCAGAATTTTTTTCTTAAATAAAATACAAAACGGTTCAAAGGTACATAATAAAATATTACATGATATAAATATTGTTTCAAACCAAACATAAAGCACGAACTCCAACTCAGATCTCCGGCGGAGCCGCATCCTCGGGCTCAGCCTCCTCCTCCTCCTCGAACTCTGCATCAAAATCTACAGTACCAAAAATGGTGCCGTAGGTAAGTAAAATCCAAAACACCACTAGATAAAAACATATTAAACTCAAACAACAAGCATGAATGAATGCCAATGCACAAAACTCCCAAACCATATTTTTCCACGCACGCCAAAAACCCATTTGCTTAAAAACATAACCTTTAAAACCAAGCCTCGCCATTATCCCAGATAATGGCCCAAACCACCATTTTCCCAGAAAATGGATCACAAGACCATCGCCATTTTCCCAGAAAATGGCCCATATCCGAAAACCATGAAAACCAACCAATTATGCATGCACCATGATCTCCCCTAGGGATCATCCGCACACTCTGGCTCTGTGCCACACCGCAGGTAACGTCTACGCGTGTGACACCTACACGAGTGATGCCCAGACTCGCGCCTCCACTCGCGCGTACCTGGCCAGGCCATCCTCTAGTCCCCGCCACTAAAAGGACCACGGAGTCGACACGACAGCGTTACCGTATCGTGCGATCCGGTCGTCGCCCGGCGACAACCCAGGGGATGTCACTCAGTATTATCCACTCCCGAGTGACCAGAGGAGCTCCACCGAGATAATAACCCATCCCGGCTTGGGCTCGTGACACGCACGCACCCAAAAATCCTTTTACGCCAATAAAACATGATTTTCTCAATTTAAATAAAATGCACGTGCATGCATCATGTAAATGCCAATTTCAATGCTCGACAAATAAAATCAACCATAGCACAACAATTCAAACAACTCCGTCCTCCATCCACCGACCCCCGAACTCCTCGGACTCAGTCCGGAATCAGCGAACCAACCAATTAAATTATTGAAGAGTAAAATACATTTAAATCTAAAAGTAGAGTTTGGAAAATACTTACAGCGCTATATAGGATTTTTAGAAGGTTCGGCGCGAAGCGAACGGCGAAGCGAAAGCAACGTAACAGTGCAAATGCACTGTTCCCGTGGGTCGCAAAATACCCACTTTTGACCGGGGACAAACCAAGACACCAAATTGATAGGGAATGGTCTAGAGATGTTTATGAAGCTAGTGGAAGTGAGTTTTGGCCGTGGGTGGCGGCGAAAACGCCGGTAGGGGCGGAAAAAGGGCAAATCGGAGTTGAGCTCGTGGGAGCCGCTCCGGTGACCGTTTGAGGCCGGGGATGGGTGGGTTAGGTCGGCAAGGAGTAGGGGAAGAAGTGGTGAAGAGGTGGTGGCCGGAGGTGGAGCGACGGCGGCGGATCGGGCTTCAAGCCGTGCGGCTTGTTGGGCTTTTTCCGGCCAAACGGCCGGCCGGTTGGGGCTGGGAGTCGGAGGGAATGATCACCGGCCGGAGGGGAGTCGACCGGCAGGGGCGGTGCTGGCCACGGCGCCGGCGAACGGCGGGCCTGGGTGGTGAAGGCTTTCCGGCGTGGGTGAGGAGAGAGAGAGAAAGAGAGACGCGGGGAGAGAGAGAGAGCCGAACGGGAGAGGAAGAAAAAAGGGAAAAAGAAAAAAGAGAAAAAAGAAAAAGAAGAGGAAAAGAAAAGAAAAAGAAAAAGATGAAGGAAATTAATGAGGTCCAGTCCTCACGTTGGAAGTCCGAAGACTGATCAGCCGAAAACGGTATAAAAACATAAAACGATTAAAATAAATTAACACTACATCAAATAAATAAATAAACACCAATAAAATATTTTAAACACATCAATAAGCTAAAATAAAATAAATAACTAGTAAAAACCAACTATTTAAATTTTTAAAACCAAAAACAAGCCAAAATAAATTAAATCACAATTTAAATCCAACAGCCAATAAAATCCATTTAAAACTCGATAATTTAAAATAAAAGCACTATAAAATATTTAATTAAATTAAAATATTCCTTCAGTGAAAATACACATAAAAGCGGGTCATCACATCCTCCCCCCCTTAAAACAAATTTCGTCCTCGAAATTTGCAGGACCGAACACCAACTTGAAACAAGCCATACAATTCCACATAAAACCAACTGCAACCAAGATTAAGAAACGTACCGTCATCACTCGAACAAGTAGGGGTACTGCTCCCTCATGTCCACTACTCGCTCCCAGGAGAAATCTTGAGCTAACGGATCTCCCCAGGCCACCTTAACCAGATATATCGTTTTAGACCTTAACTGTTGCTCCTTCCAATCCATGATCTGCGATGGAACCACCTCGTAAGTAAGGTCCGGTTGCAACTGAATATTCTCTGGGTCGACAAAGCGTGGCTCTTGTTGTCCAAAGCTCTTCTTTAAAGACGATACATGGAAGACATTGTGTATATCTCCAAAATATTCTGGCAAAGCAACTCTGTAAGCGACGGACCCTACCTTCTCCAAAATCTGAAAAGGTCCAACATATCTCGGATCCAGCTTCTCTTCTTCCCAAAACGCTTAACTCCTTTCATGGGAGAGACCTTAAGATAAACCCAATCGCCTTGTTCGAAAGACAATTCTCTCCTCCTGGTATCCGCGTAACTCTTTTGACGACTTTGCGCTGCAGCCATGTTATCTCTTATAATCTGAATCTGATTTTGCATATCCTGTATTATCTCGGGTCCAATTATTTTCTTCTCCCCGACTTCATCCCAACATAAGGGTGATCTACATTTTCTACCATACAGAGCTTCATAAGGAGCCATTTGGATGGATGCATGGAAGCTGTTATTATAAGCGAATTCTATGAGTGGCACGTGATTCTCCCAACTTCCTTGAAATTCTAAAGCACACGCTCGCAACATATCTTCAAGAGTTTGAATCGTGCGCTCTGATTGGCCGTCTGTCTGGGGGTGATAAGCAGTACTAAACTTTAATTTAGTACCTAAAGCCGCCTGCAAACTCTTCCAAAAATGGGAGGTGAACCTTGGATCTCTGTCCGACACTATGCTCTTGGGTATCCCATGTAGTCTCACTATTTCCTTTACATACAAGCGGGTCAATTTTCCCAGAGAATCCGCATTATTGACCGGTAAGAAATGAGCACACTTAGTCAGTCGATCAACAATTACCCAAACTGAGTTCTTTCCACTGGGAGTCCTCGGCAAGCCCACTACAAAATCCATAGTGACGTCATCCCATTTCCATTCAGGCACAGGGAGAGGCTGGAGCAAACCTGCTGGTCTTTGATGCTCGGCCTTGACTTGACGGCAAGTGCCACACCTCTCAATATACAAGGCAATATCCCTCTTCATTCCTTCCCACCAATAATTTTTCCTTAAGTCCCGATACATTTTGGTGCTACCCGGATGAACGGAATAGGGAGCCGCGTGAGCCTCCGCCAAAATTCGCTCCTTAAATTCTGAGTCCTTAGGAATTACTCTACGATCTCGGAAACGAAGAATCCCATCTTTATCCAAACTGTAGTGCAACGGCCCTCTAGATTTTCTGACCCTTTTTCTAATGTCCAACAGCTTCGGATCTTTTCTCTGAAGAGTCTTCAATTCTTCAAAATCAATTACCCGAATATCAAGAATTGAAGATATCACTTCCTCTTGCTGCGAACTTCCAATAAGGAGCCTTCTCAACCCGCAAAGTAAAGAATCCACTCCAGAAGATTCAGCTTCATCCTCTAATGTGACTTCCGGCTCAAGGCATCTGCAACTACATTTGCTTTTCCTGGGTGGTATTTAATCTCGCACTGATAGTCGCTTATTAGCTCTAACCATCTCCTTTGCCTCATGTTGAGATTCTTCTGAGAAAATAAATGCTTCAGACTCTTGTGATCGGTGTAGATCTCGCAAACTGCTCCATATAAAAAGTGTCGCCAAATCTTAAGGGCAAACACTATTGCGGCCAATTCCAAATCATGTGTCGGGTAATTCTTCTCGTGGTCTTTCAGTTGACGAGACGCATAAGCCACGACCCGTCCTCCTTGCATGAGAACACACCCCAAACCAAATTTAGATGCATCACTAAAAACAACAAACGGCTCAAGCGGTTTTGGAAGTGCTAAAACTGGCGCAGTTGTCAATCTGTTCTTCAATTCCTGGAAACTCCTCTCGCACTTGTCTGACCAAACAAACTCTGCATTCTTTCTAGTCAAAGCGGTGAGAGGACCGGATAATCGGGAAAATCCCTCCACGAATCTTCTATAGTATCCAGCCAGTCCCAAGAAACTTCGGATCTCGCGCACAGTCGATGGACGCTGCCATGATAAAATAGCTTCCACCTTACTGGGATCAACTGCCACACCGTCCTGGGAAATTACGTGCCCGAGAAATCTGACTTCTTCCAGCCAAAATTCACATTTGCTAAGCTTCGCGTACAACTGGTGCTCTCGTAACTTCCCAAGCACTAAGCGAAGGTGATAAGCATGCTCGTCAACATTCTGGGAATAAACTAAAATATCATCAATAAAAACCACTACGAAAGAATCCAGATAAGGTCGAAAAACCCGGTTCATCAGATCCATGAAAGCTGCAGGAGCGTTAGCCAACCCAAAAGGCATCACTTTGAACTCGTAATGCCCATATCTTGATCTAAAAGCAGTTTTGGGGACATCTCTATCTCTTATTCGCAGCTGATAATATCCCGATCTCAAGTCAATCTTCGAGAAGATAGCCGCTCCTTGAAGCTGATCAAATAAGTCGTCAATTCTTGGAAGAGGGTACTTATTCTTTATTGTCACTTTATTAAGCTCTCGATAATCAATGCACATTCTAAGAGTGCCATCTTTCTTTTTAACAAATAAAACTGGTGCACCCCATGGCGAAGTACTTGGCTGGATAAACCCCTTGTCGACCAACTCTTGCAACTGGGACTTTCAACTCTTTCAACTCGGCTGGTGCCATACGGTAAGGGGCTTTATGCACAGGAGCCGCCCCAGGTTCTAAATCGATGGCGAACTCCAACTCGCGGACTGGAGGTAACCCCGGAAATCATCTACAAACACATCGGAAAATTCTCCTACAACTGGAAAATCTGCAAGGACTTGTTCCCAATTGGCGTAGACGCCACTTGAACCAAAAAGGCATCCGCTCCACAAGCAATATCTTTCTTCGCTTGAATTGCCGATATAACCATCGGCTTTTCTTTTAATTTACTCCCCATAAACTCTAACAATCACCATCTGGGAGTTGAAAACTGATTACCCGACTTCTGCAATTTATACTTGCACAATACCGATATAACCAATCCATGCCGAGAATAATATCAAATCCCAACAACTTGAACACCACCAAGTCGGCATCAAGGGTCCTACCACCAAAATCCAAGGGACAACCCAACGCAACTCTAGAACAACAAACCATTTCACCATTTGGAAGACTCACCACTAATGATTCTGGTAGGGGTCCCGTAACCAAATTACATATCCGAGCGAACGTAGAAGACACAAATGATTGAGATGCACCCGAATCAAACAATGTGCAAGCATAAAAGTCATATAACTGAACTCTTCCTGAACCAAACACATACACCCACGCTCCGGTGACCGTTTGAGGCCGGGGATGGGTGGGTTAGGTCGGCAAGGAGTAGGGGAAGAAGTGGTGAAGAGGTGGTGGCCGGAGGTGGAGCGACGGCGGTGGATCGGGCTTCAAGCCGTGCGGCTTGTTGGGCTTTTTCCGGCCAAACGGCCGGCCGGTTGGGGCTGGGAGTCGGAGGGAATGATCACCGGCCGGAGGGGAGTCGACCGGCAGGGGCGGTGTCGGCCACGGCGCCGGCGAACGGCGGGCCTGGGTGGTGAAGGCTTTCCGGCGTGGGTGAGGAGAGAGAGAGAAAGAGAGACGCGGGGAGAGAGAGAGAGCCGAACGGGAGAGGAAGAAAAAAGGGAAAAAGAAAAAAGAGAAAAAAGAAAAAGAAGAGGAAAAGAAAAGAAAAAGAAAAAGATGAAGGAAATTAATGAGGTCCAGTCCTCACGTTGGAAGTCCGAAGACTGATCAGCCGAAAACGGTATAAAAACATAAAACGATTAAAATAAATTAACACTACATCAAATAAATAAATAAACACCAATAAAATATTTTAAACACATCAATAAGCTAAAATAAAATAAATAACTAGTAAAAACCAACTATTTAAATTTTAAAACCAAAAACAAGCCAAAATAAATTAAATCACAATTTAAATCCAACAGCCAATAAAATCCATTTAAAACTCGATAATTTAAAATAAAAGCACTATAAAATATTTAATTAAATTAAAATATTCCTTCAGTGAAAATACACATAAAAGCGGGTCATCACAGATATCATCTTATCTTGCACTTGATCTTAAGAAAACTTATGTGTCTTATGCAACTTGATATATGAGATGTATAATACATACATAACTATAATATGCAAAAGAAACATGATGAATGACAAGCTTGCAAATATAATAACATGTGTGGTACATAAATGTTGGCTTTTAAAGAACTGACTTTAATAATAATATATATAACTAACTAACGTATTCTAATCCTTAATCAAGCTACTTACCTTACAATGTTAATCCAATATTTCTGACTTGAAATCAATCACTTGAGTGATGTTGTGAGAGGAATGAGGCAATCGACTATTGGCATGGTGAACATGGGACATACACAGTGCTATATTGGGTATTTGATTTCGACTGGTGTACTTACAGAGGTTTATAATTTATTCCAAATAACATAGGAAATGGAGATGTTTATAGAGATATTTGGGAGAGGGTGCCAATGAGTTCGAGTTCTAGTTCGAGTTAGACTAGATCGTGCATTCAAGAAGAAAGTCTGAGTTTAAAAATATGGTCTAGTAGTTCATTTAATGTAGGATTGGCAGTGATTGAGACGGCATAGGGGACTTCAATTAGAGATAATTTTAAATTGAAATAAATTTCTAATGGCCAATCTTTAAGTTCCAAAAGGAGTCTAAATGTTTCAATAAATAATAAATGGGATTTAACTTAGTCATTGAACCTAATTAAAACTCCTAATTAACTTTAATAATTTATCGCTCATGGGCTTATCCAATATGGCCCACAAAATATAATTTAGGTCCAATAAAAATTATCAATATTTCGACCGTAGAATTATTGGGCTGGGTTGTTACATTTTTGTACTATGTTTCTCTGCTGTTTATAATGTGGATATGAAGTTTGAAATATTTGGTCCGAGAATATGATAGCTTATGTACTCAGTACTATGTTATGATATGATATTGCATTTGAAAATTCTTGAGGCATATGTTTATGTTTTGCTTTGGCTCCGACCTTGCCACTGATAATAGTATTTGCCTCTGACCCTACCACGAGTGATAATAGTGGCCTCCAGCCTTGCCATGGTTAATAGTAGAGACCTCCGACCCTGCCCCACGTTATGGTAGTGACCTTTATTTTGATCGTGCTAACTTTGGTGACAAAACAGTGACTTACGTTCTACTTGGTTATCTGCAGACATGTACAATTCTACCACGGAGGTAAACATAGCTTCTGTTTTTGTTTATGAGGTTGTTCAGTTATGCTTGTGTATAATGTCTTTAAAAGAAATTCACAATATTATTAAAAAACACTTCTTTAATCATTAACTAAGAAAAAAAAAATCCCAGCTGGAGCCCCCAACAAGAGGATTGGCATTTTCCTATAATTATATATGTGATACCAACAAATGCTGAACTCAGCACATGTTCTACATTAAGGTGTTGTTTTAATAGTGAGTTGAGATGAGATAAAAATTAAATAAAATCTTATTAGAATATTATTTTTTAATATTATTATTCTATAAATGAAATAAGATGAGATGAGATGAAATACTTATTGTATCCAAACCGTGCCTTAAATGCAATATGAAAAAATAAATATTAAATGCTCAACTAAATTAATGATAGATGAAGAAGCTTCCCTTTAGACTCGATCAGCTTGCTGTGAATATCTCTCGGTAAGAGATAAGACTCTAGCATTGGCAGGCCTACATAGAGACCAGACGGGGCAATGGCACCTCGACCTCAGGCCCGCATAAGATTGTTCACTAAGTTCCAGACCAGATATCCGGGTATGCCTGGCCCAAGTTGACTTGGGTTGAACCTTAGATGAAATCGGGTTTAGGAAATCTAGAAATTCGGGTTTTTTTTTTCTTTTTTAAAAAACAAGTGTAGCTGGAGATGATGGTGCAAATTAGGGGTGGGCACGGAGCCCCGCACCCCGCTACACCGCCCCGTTCTCCCCCCCCCCCGGGTGCATATGCGAGGTGGGGTATCCGCATCACAAGGGAAGGGGACAAGGGCCCCTACCCATATAGAAGTTCCCTAGTGGAGGCATGGGACAAAGAGGCTTAGCCCCCGCTCCGCATTTCCCCCGCCTCGCCTCGGATATATATATTATATATATAATATATATTATATAATAATATAATATATATCATTTTATTGATGAACGACACTGTTTTGTACATGACAAAATGGTGCTATTTCAATAAGTGAGTTAACTCACTTAATGAAGTGGCACCGTTTTGTACATGACAAAACGGCGCCGTTTCATTAAGCATTTTAATTCCCTTCCCTCCTCCCCCCCCCCCTGGTGCCCCTTTCCCCTTTCTTCTCAAACTCTCTCTCTCTCTCTCTCTCTCTCGCAGACTCACACAATGCACGATATCCAACATCAAGTATCCACTCCCGTTGTCGCAGAGCTCTGAGACTCTGCAACCCAGTTTCAATTTCTCCATTGTTTCTTTTTTCTTTTTGAGTTTTAATCGGAGATTGGAGGAATGATGGGTGAATTGGAGATGGAGAATGGGAATTTGTGAATTTGTGTGCTGTGGATTCGTGGATTTTGCATGTGTATTATATTTGCGATTCTGTGAATTTGTTTGATTTTTTTTTTTTTTTTTTTTATTGTTTCAGAAACCCTAAATTAATTTAGGATTGGAAATTCAAAAGTCAAAAGTTCAAAACCCCTAAATCAATTAGGGTTTCGGATTGGAACCCTAAATTAATTTAGGGTTCCAATCCGAAACCCTAATTTTTATTAGGGATTTTAATGATTGGAAAACCTAAATTGATTTAGGGGTTCAATCAATTAAACCCCTAAATCAATTTATAGTTTCGGTTCCAATCCAAAACCCTAATTTTATTTAGGATTGGAAACCCTAAATTGCATTTAGAGGTTTTAATTGAAAATGAGCATATGCTCATGAACTATATTTTAAATGTCCAAGTCTCATGACACTACTCTTTTTTTTTTTTTTTGTCATTCTACAATTTAAAGTGTTAGCCCTTTTATTGGAAGTTTATATTAGCACAATTTTACTGAGTTTCGTGTCCTTAAATCAATGATTCTAATATTTAAATAAATAAAAAATTTCACGATTTAACCATTAATACTAATATTTAATGTTTTCTAAAAAACTACTAATATTTATGTTTTTTCACAAATATTTATGCATTTTTAATTTTACCCTTTTAATTCATAATACTTATGGTTACAATTATTTGTTTTATTTTTTTTTTAATTTATTTAGTAATTAAGAAAATGTTGCTTAATAATATTGTGAACTTTTTTGAAAAAATATTTAAAAAAATTGGTTTCAATCATTGCACTTTGCCTTATTTATTGTTTGGTGTATTATTACATTTTTTATGTCTTGTGTTTGATTGTACTATACCTTTTTATTTTTTATTTTTTTAATTTGTTGTGTTAGATTGCACTATAAAAAAATTTTATTATGTTAGGGAATCAGGAATGTCTTCTCAAATGGATCCGGATTTCAGTGATAGCTCTCCTGCCCCAGCCAATACCCCTACCCCAGAACCTAACCCCACTCCTACCCCTACAGGGAGTACACCTTGCCATGCCCCCAAGCCCACACAGGGCAAGAAAACTGTGTCCATAATTTGGTCTCACTTTACCAAACTAGAGGGTGGTGACCCTAATAACCCACAAGCTAAATGTAATCACTGTGAGAAAATA
Organism: Carya cathayensis; assembly: GCA_011037825.1. Taxonomy (NCBI): domain Eukaryota; kingdom Viridiplantae; phylum Streptophyta; class Magnoliopsida; order Fagales; family Juglandaceae; genus Carya; species Carya cathayensis. The sequence goes on along the minus strand of QGSO01000356.1, from coordinate 1,284,442 downwards.
TATGGATGTCACTATAACAAACATGGTACATCCCAACTGGAGATCTATTTAGAGGAACGATGCTAGAAGAGTCCAATAAAAATCCATAGTAGAGAAGGGACAATCTAGACTAGATATTGGATTAAGACAAATGGCGGATAGGAGTAGTGGGGCTAAGGGTCCAACATTGAAGGGGAATACAAAGTATAATCCTGATGAGTGTAGAAGGAAGTTAGCTCGTATGATTGTCATGGACAAGCTACCATTTCAGTTTGTAGAGGGTAAAGGGTTCCAACAATTTGTCTAAGAGTTGGAACTGAGATTTACGCTTCCTTCTCACCACACTGTGGCAAAGGATATTAAAAAGATGTACAGAAAAGATAAAACTGTTTTGAGGGGCCAATTGGCGAGTTAGGTAGTTTGCCTCACTACTGATACTTGAATTTCTATCCAAAATATGAATTACATTTTGTTGATTCTGATTGGATTCTTCACAAAAAAATTATTAAATTTTATCAAATAATTGATCATAAGGGCGACCTGATTGGGAAGGTCTTGGAGGCTGCAATAAAGGAGTGGGGGTTGGCACATGTTTTGACTATTTCGGTTGATAATGCGTCATCTAATGATGTTGCCTTGGGATATCTAAAGAATTATCTTAAAGAGGCAAATAAGACATTCTTGGGTGGTGAATATTTGCATGTTAGATGTGCTGCATATATTTTGAATTTAATTGTGACTGAGGGGTTAAACTCGATTGCACGAGTTAGAATGGCTGTGAAATTTGTGAGGTCTTTTCCTTCTAGATTGGTGAAATTCAAAGTTGTTGTAAAGGCTGCGAGCATAACATCGAAGAAGAGTCTTTGTACTAATGTTCCTACCAGATGGAACTCAAACTTCTTGATGTTGGAGGTAGCCCAAGAATATAAGGCAGCCTTTCAATTATTGGGTGATGAAGACATCCAATATGTCAAATACTTTGATGAGCACGGGGGATTAAGAAAGCCTAATGATGATGATCGGGTGGTAGTTTCTATTTTTGTTGATTTTCTCAGACTTTTTTATGATGTCACATTGAATATATCTGGTTCTTTGTACTTTACATCCCATGGGTTTTATCAACAAATATGTAGGGTGAAAGAAGAATTAGAAGACATGCATAGGGGTTCCAATGAAAGGACGAGGGGGATGGTAGTGACCATGATGCTAAAATATGACAAGTATTGGGGAGATTTGACTAGAATGAATATTTTGTTATATGTGGCTGTTATTCTTGATCCCCGTCTGAAAGTTTCAGGCATGTTATATGGTTTGAGACTTGCTCACGATTTGGCATGGGCTGATCTTATTGGTGAAATGGCCCGAGATACCCTGGTTAAATTGTATGATGAGTTTAATGCAATTAAGGGTGGTACTCCATGTAATAGCCCACTAGAAATTCAATGGTATAATTTCTATAGACTTGAGAAACTTCGTGAAAACTCCGTAAGTTTTCACGAATCGGCTAATCGCAAAGGTTTTAGCCTGTCAACATAGTCGGTGTTATCACTCGCTATGGTGCCAGAAATGCGATTTTAATTGTTTGAGGTAGTTATAAGTGTCAAATTACGTTATAGTTTACGCCACTAGACTCAATAGAATATTTAGGATTTTATGGCCCAATAACACATTTTCATAATTTCGGACGAAATGGTTGTTCAAAACTGTGAATTTATTTACAGGGGCACTTTGGGGTTAAGTTTTAGTAAACAGTTTTCACTGTAGGTTAATATAAATATTTAGGATTTTTCAGTACTAAGTTTATTACGCTTTTTTTTTAGTGAATAGTAACCTCGATAAGCATACTAAGTGCAAGAAATCAAGGTTAAAGAATGTGACACCCCGTTTTTACGTGTATTTTCACTGAAGGAATATTTTAATTTAATTATAATAATAGTTTTTTTATTTTAAATTATCGGATTTTAATCTCTGTTGAGTTTAAATTGCTGTTTAATTTATTTTATCTTGTTTTTGGATTTAAAAATTAAATAGCTAGTTTTTACTAGTTATTTATTATATATTAGCTTTACGTTGTGTTTAAAATATTTTCTTGGTTTTTATTTATTTATTTGATGTGGTGTTTAATTTATTTCAGTCGTTTAATGTTTTTAAAATCGTTTTCGGCGGATCAGTTTCTGGATCCCGGAAGTGAAGTTTGGACTTCATTTCTTTTCCCCTTCTTTTCTTTTTCCTTCCTTTTTCTTTTCCTTCTTTTCTTTTTCTTCCTTTTTTCCTTTTCCTCTTCTTCCTCCCCGTGCTTCCCGTGCGTTCGGATTCTCTCTCTCCCTTCTCTTTTTCCTCTCCCGCCCAGCCTACTTTGACCAGTCGTATCTCCGCCATCCGGTGGAGGTGTCGTACACCACCCCCGCCATTCTCTTCCTCTCACGGCAGACTACAACCCCTCCAATTTTCAGAGCCATCGGACCCACCGTTAGCCGCCACGAACAGCTCGAAGTTGCTGCCCCAGCCCAGTTTTTCCTCTGTTTTTCCTTTCCGCGCAGCCTCCTTCGACCGCCCATATCTCCGCCGTCCGGTGGAGGTGTCATACACCACCCCCACCATTCTCTTCCCCTCACATCAGGCTACAACCCCTCCAATTTTCAGGACCATCGGAGCCACCATTAGCCGCCACGAGCCGCTCAAAGTCGCGGCACCAACCCAGTTTTTTCCCTGTTACCGTTTTTCTTCCTCCGCCCAGAGCCGCCACTTGCCGGCGGCGTGGCCTCCATCACCCACCCAGAAAACTTCCCCTCCCTCGGGTGCACCACCCCTCCGAAGATCTCCCCCAACCGGCCGGCCGTTTGGCCGGAAAAGCGCATCTAAGCCGCACGGTTTGTCATCGTTTCCGACGCCGTCGCACCACCTCCGGCCGCCATCTTTTCACCACTTCTTCCCCTACCTCTTGCCGACCTAACCCACCCATTTCCGGCCTAGATTGGCCACCGGAGCAGCTCCCACGAGCTCAACTCCGATTTGCTCGTTTTTTGCTTCTACCGGCGTTTTCGCCGCCACCCACGGCCAAAACTCACTTCCACTAGTTTCGTAAACATCCCTAGACCATTCCCTATCAATTTGGTGTCTTGGTTTGTCCCCGTTCAAAAGTGTTTTGCGACCCACGGCTATAGTGCATTTGCACTGTTACGTTGCTTTCTGCCCATCGTTTGCTGCGTGCCGAACCTTCTAAAAATCCTATATAGCTCTGTAAGTATTTTCCAAACTCTACTTTTAGATTTAATTATATTTTGCTCTTACAATAATTTATTTGGTTGGTTTGCTGATTCCGGACTGAGTCTGAGGAGTTCGGGGGTCGGATGGATGGAGGACGGAGTTGCTTGAATTGTTGTTTTATGGTTGGTTGTATTTGTCGAGCATTGAGATTTGCATTTACATGGTGCATGCACGTGTATTTTATTTTAGTTGAGAAAATCCTGTTTTATTGGCGTAAATGGATTTTTAGGAGTGTGCATATCACGAGCCCAAGCCGGGATGGGTTATTATCTCGGTGGAGCTCCTCTGGTCACTCGGGAGTGGATAATACTGAGTGACATCCCCTGGGTTGTCGCTGGGCAACGATCGGATCGCATGATACGGTAACGCTGTCGTGTCGACTCCGTGGTCCCTAGAGTGGCGGGGACTAGAGGATGGCCTGGCCAGGTACGCGCGAGGCGCGAGTCTGGGCATCACTCGTGTAGGTGTCACACGCGTAGACGTTACCTGCGGTGTGGCATAGAGCCAGAGTGTGCGGATGATCCCTAGGGGAGATCATGGTGCATGCATAATCGGTTGGTTTTTATGGTTTTCGGATACGGGCCATTTTCTAGGAAAATGGCAAGGATGTGTTGAGGACTTGTGATCCATTTTCTGGGAAAATGGTGGTTTGGGCCATTATCTGGGATAATGGCGAGGCTTGGTTTTAAACGGTATGTGTGGGCCGTTATCGGGGATAATTGCGAGGTTTGTTTAATGGATATGTTTTTGAGCCAAATGGGTTTTTGGCGTGCATGGAAAAATATGGTTTATGAGTTTTGTGCATTGGCATTTATTCATGCATATTGTTTGAGTTTAATATGCTTTTATCTAGTGGTGTTTGGATTTTACTTACCTGCGGCACCATTTTGGTACCGTAGATTTTGGTGTAGAGTTCGAGGATGAGGAGGAGGCTGAGCCCGAGGATGCGGCTCCGCCAGAGTTCTGAGTTGGAGTTCATGCTTTGTAATTGGTTTTGAAACAATATTTATGACTTGTAATATTTTATTATGTATCTTTGAACCGCTTTGTATTTTATTTAAGAAAAAAATTCTGGTACTTAATTTTATGACTTTGCTATCCGCTGCGTATTTCCTTATGCACATGTGTCGCTTGCACACACTTAGCACTCGTCGATAGGATGGTGACCCGGGTTGTCACCATCCGGATGTCTCGAATTCCCCGTGTTGGTACATGGGGATTTGGGGGCGTCACAAAGAAGCTTTATTTGGATACTTGACAAGATCTTAGCCACACATAGTGAATAGTATTAGACACTTGGCACAAAGAGGAACCATTAGATAGATTTGTGAAGGAAATCAAGGTGTGAGATCATGCCACCTGAGCAAAACCTTTTTCATCTGATCAACAAAATTGAGCCAGATCAAAGAGGGTTTCAACTCTAGTGAAACCTTAAATGGTTTGAATCCAATTGAAACCCCAAAAATTTAGTTGAAACCGAAACCCTAAACAGTTTCCCCAAACCCTAAAGTTGGCCTTCAAACCCTTTTTGATTCAATTTCTAGCATTGTGTTTAATCACTTGATTAAATCACTTCCACATGCTATTAATTTCTCAAATTCTTGTTATGACATCTTTATCCAACCTTTTAAACCTTGAAAATTTGATTGGGCCAAGAAAAATTGGATTTGAGCTTGAAAGCATCTCAAACCATAACCAAACCCACTTTAAACCCCAAATTGAAGCCCACTTGGTTGGGGCCCACCAAGGCCCACGAATTTGGCCACCTTGGCAAGGCTTCTTGGAGAAGTTTCCTCCCCCACATGGCATACCATTCACTGCCCTTCGCTGTACTCAATAGTGCCTTGATGAGATGGAGAAACCCACCCCATCAACCTCCATACCTTATAGCTTCTACAGGCAGTCCTTTCCCCTCCCTATTCTCCACTTTATATCACTTATCTACCTCCAATCAATGGTCATTCAGATCCATATATTCCCCCTACAGAATTCTTGAGTCGTGCAAGACACACTTACTTCCCTTTCATCACTTCTTCACCCCGTTCTTAGAGAGAAACCCAAAAGAGCTCTCTCGGGCATATTTTTGGGTCTTCTTGTGTGGAGCTTTTCGACCGTTTGTAAGTATTTTCACACGATGCCTCCTTCAAAAAAGTTGTTCCCCTTTGACTCTAGTTTACGTAGATATATTATTCGTATCATTCCATGGTTATTTTGTTGGTAAAAAGTATTTTCAACCATGGAAAGGTCATTCTAGGCGTGAATCTGGAGAGTATGTTATGTTTTGGAGTTTTTGACCAAGCTAATGGACATATCTTGGTCCGAAAATTTTATGGAGTGTTTCTAGCATGTTTTTAAGAGTGTTCATTGAGGTTTTGTTGCATGACTAAAGCTTTTGATGATAGATTTGCTTAGATCTAGAAACTTGAAAACTGGAAGTGGCAAAACAGTTTTTTCTTTTGAGAAAGTTTGAATATTTCGAGGTTTGATCTTACTCTAAAGGCTTTGATATTTTTATATGATGATCCTATGTCTCTTTTTTTCATGTTAGGATATTATTTTGAAGATATTTAGCCTTAGTTTTGAAGATATGATTTTTCTATGCAAGAGGATTCCGGTTAGGCCTAAGATTTGATGTGTTTGGATTAGATCTATGTTTTATTGATTTTTAGCCATGTGATTTTAAGTTTGATGGTTGGATACTATTTAAGACACATTCTTAAACCATGTGATGCTTCATTTCGAAGATCTCACATTGTTAAGCCATTGATCAAGAGATTTTATCAAAACTAGTTGAGGAAAAAGTTTCTGTTTTGGACTAAGTGTAAAACCAAAAACTCCAAGTGTTATTTTGTGATTTTGGTGACTTTAGTTTGATGATTTAAAGCATGTTTGATGTTAGTATGATGTTATGAATATGTTAGAAGTAAGATTTGATTTTTGGAATTCTTGGAGATGTTTTGATTTAGGGTCAAAGCTTGTGATTAAGTGTTTTGATCTTTCTACAAAAAGTTTGGTGTTGATTTATAGCTTTTTCTAAATGGATGTTTTAAGAATGGTTTTAAACTTAGGCTAGAAAGATCCTTGTTGCAAAAATTTGGGTTAAGCATGAGTTTTGAAGTTGAAAGGAATTGCAACAAAAATAAGAGAAATGGCCTATGGATGTTTTGGCCATAGTGTGTTTTCCTTAGTTGTAATTTGTTTTAAATTTTTCTGAGTAGATATTTGAGTTTAGGACAAAATTTACATGAGGAATGTAAATTTTGGTAACTTTTAGAGTTAAGATGTAAAATCCTTAAGTTATGGGTAAAATAGTCATTTTCTCACATGTAGAGGGTAAAATGGTAATTTTACCTTAAGTTAGCTTGTTTTCATGTTTCTAATTGTTAGTAATTAATTGTCTAACTTTTAGAATACCTCTTACAGTTCCTCGCATTTCGCGCTTTATTCTTGTAGAATGAGACGATCGAGGTAAGTTAGCTTCTAACTTACTATCAGTTTATTGTGTATGTATGATGGGTAAGAGAACCTGCAATTTATGTTTGTATGTTATCATATATGCCATGTCATTTCATGTTTATCTGTTATGCAAGATTTATTCTGTCACGAATATTTATCTGTTACACAATCTATTCTGTCACGTATTGCTATATGTTATAAGTATGCCATGTTAAGTTTTTCATATGTTACATGTTTGTCATATCATGTATCATTCAACATTGCAAGTATGTCATGTTAAGTAAAGAAGTCAGATCAAGTTTATGTTAAGTCAAGTTTCAGATCACGTTCAAGTTAAGTTATTTATGTCAATCACGACCCTAAATGCTAGGATGGGGTAATATCCTTGTGGAACTCCTTTGTTCATGCTGGAGTGTCTAAATAGGTGTGAAATTTCCTGGGTTGATGAAGTACAGTCAACAGGTTGCGAATGGGGCCTAATTAGCTGGTCACCGGAGCGCGCCAGGCACTAACGCCGATGATGCCATATTTTATTTTACGTGTATTCATGGGGCCACAACAACTGTGGAGCATGAAGTATGGGGTCACAACAACTGTGGAGCATACACTACGTGAGACACATCAATTGTGACACGTAGAATATGTAGGGCCACAACAACTGTGGAGTACGTATTAACGCACTCGCAGCTGGTGTAGATACCTGTGTTGTGATGCGGTAATCGGCAGAGACACACCGCTCTAGGGGACCCGTGTAGCACCCATATGGTCACGTTATTAATCAAGTCAATTGAAAAAGATACCATGTTCATGTCAAGAAGTTAAGAATAAGCAATCATGGTAACCCCATGAGATAAGAATAAGTTTCAGATCAAGTCCACGTTAAGTCAAGTTTCAGATCAAGTTCATGTTATGTTATGTTATGCTCACATACAAGTTATGTTCATGTTCACGTTAAGTTTCAAGTTCATGTTCATATCATGTTATGTTCATTTTATGATATGTTCAAGCTCACATTCATGTTCTGTTTTGTTTCGAGTTCATGTTTCTGTCATGTTATTTTCAAGTTCACGTTCATGTTATGTTATGTTCACGTTCATATTATGTCTCAAGTTCACGTTTATGTCATGTTATGCTCAGGTTTATGTTAAGTTCAAGTTCATATTTATGTTATGCATGTTCACGTTCATGCTATGTTTCAAGTCCATGTTATGTTTCAAGTTTCACGTTCATGTTATGTTGCTAGTCCATGTTATGTTTTAAGCTCAAGTTCATGTCATGTTAAGTCAAGTTCAGTTCACATTTAAGTTCAAGTTATGTCATGCTATATGTCAAGTTATGCTATGCTTATTTACGACTTTATTGATGCATTTATGCTTTTACTGCCATGCATGCATCTTTAACCTGTGTGGGAGTTTCCTGTTAACTTACTGAGATTTATAATCAAATCTCACCGTGGTAGTCCCAACTACCATTCCCCCCGAATGGTAGGCGATGTGTCAGGATCAGAGCAGGGAACAGACATTGGTAGACTGAAGGAGGTTGACTAGACGCCGCAGACGCGACACGAAGCTTACAACTTCCATAGTTAGTTTTTGGATAGTTTTTTGGCCTCGTTAGTCGAGTTACACGAGTTACTTGACAAACTTCCTCAATAGTGTATTTTGGTAATGTAAATATGGAGTTTGGTCTCCCATGTTTTTGAGGTTATAGTGTTCTAAGACTCATGCTAAAATCGTTGATGTTTATTTTGTTAAGTATGCTTGGATTACAGTTTAACTATTTGGGATATTATAAGTTTGGTGCATAATATTGCTCAAAAAAAAAAATTATCCGCTGCGAATATTGCATAGTGCTAGATGCATGTTAGGAACATTGCATCTTATATGTCATGAACTGTGTTGCATGTCCCGACGCTTCAGATGTCCGTCAATCCCAAATGAAATTTGGGGGCGTCACACTACATCCAAGACACATACACCTACCCCAATGCCTTCTACAGACACCATGATCGGGACTTCTACAAAGAAGCATAGAGGACTAAGACCCTCGCATAGAATCTCACACTAGTCCATCAATCTACGAAGGTGGTTTCGGAGTTAGACAAATATTTGCCGGCAGATATGATCCAAGATGATGATGATAATTTCGATATAGTAGGATGGTGGAAGACTGTGGCAAAGAAATATCCCATCTTTTATGAGATTGCCCGCTGTATTTTGGCCGTCCCTATTAGCACTGTTGTCTCAGAGTCAGCCTTTAGTACTGGAGGTCGCATATTGGATCATTTCTGTAATTCATTGTCTCCTACAACTATGGAGTCATTGATATGCACATAGAGTTAGACGATAGGAAATGATATTCATATTCCGGATGTTTTAGATTTTAAGGAGACTGATGAGGAGGAGGGTGGTGATCAGTCTGGATTTGGACCACCTGGTAATTGTTTTTATTTTATTATTTTGATTTATTTATATTCATTTCGATTACATCGGTTTAATTTTAGTATTAATTCTTGTAGCAACACATGAGACGACATTTAGCTCCGCTGAAATATGAATATGTGCTCAATCCCGGGCCGCCCCAAGTATCACAGTCAAAGACAAGCCACAACTCTCTCTTTAGAATATTCAAAATTTGAATCATTTGTTCATATTTTGTATTCAATTATTTGTAATGTTAATACAATGTCTCGTGTACACTTTTATGTTTGTAATTTTGTAATTGTTTAGCCTTTCAATTTTGTAATAGCTTAGTTATTATTTTAGTTTATTAGGTACTAGACTAGTAACTTTTATTCATGTAACTTTTTTTTTTAGTAGACTAGATTGACTAGTAATTATTAGCCAAAAAATTAATTTTTATTCATGTAACTTTTTTTTAATCTAGTTTTTAATTAATTTTTTTTACCTTATAATTTTATGAGCTGAAAATGGCCTAAAAGCTTTTTTGGGCCTAAAAGAAAATCTTTTGGGCCATTTTAGGCCCATTTCTTTTAAATGGCCCAGAAATCGCTTTTGGGCCCAAGGCCCAGTAGGGGTGTTGGGGGGGGGGGGATGGATTGCTCCCCTAATCCGCACCCCATCCGCCCCATGCGGGGAGGGGTCTACCCCGCAACGTAAGGTGCGGGTAGCACCCCTAGTGTAAATGGAGTGTGTTATGTCATTGCAATAGAATTGCGGTGGATGAGGAAAGAAGAAAAAATGAATTTTATCAATTTTATTAGTGTATATAACTTTTCATATCTAATTTTGAAACTTTATAAGACATTGTTAGTTGTTAAATGATGGTGGTAATGTGATACAATTGGTATGTTTTTTAATTTTATGAAATTAGTATTTCTGATTTCTACATTCGAATGTAAATAAAAAAAAGTTCTAACGTTCAAACGTAATTTAACAAAATTATAAAACATAACGTTTGAATGTAGGACTCACCCTCAAACGAACAAAACATTCGAATGTTTAAACGATAAACATTCGAACAAACATCCGAATGTACCACTTGCGTTTGAACTCTTTTTCATGAAAACAAACATTCGAATGTTATACTCATATCATTCGAACATTTGTCTGTTAACGTTCAAACTAAAATTCAAACATTTATTGCGGTTAACATTTGGACATATAAACATTTGAATATGTTGGTGATACGTTCGAACTATAATCAATGAACGTCAACTACTGTCATTTGAATGTCAATTGATTGGGTTGATGTTTGAACATTATGTCAGAACATTACTTTCTGTAACAAATTTCAACCGTCATAGAAAAATGTCATGTTCAAACGTTATACCAAATGGAACAGCTCCAACCATCACTAAAAATACTTTTAGTGACAGTTGCACAGTAAACTGTCACCAATTGTATCTTGTGACGCACATTAGGTGACGATCATGGTGACGGTTTGAAACTGTAACCAAATGTATTTAGTGACACTTGGGTCATTTTTGTGATAGTTTCCTCTATCACAAAATACAAATTGTGTTGTAGTGATACTCCGAAAACATTAAAGAAAAAGATATAGATATTGGTGTTAAAATACAATATTAAAAAAATCACAAAGTTGAGTTGAGATACACACAAAACAAACAAAGAAAAAATTAAGACTTGAGGAACTATTAAAAATAATGAGATCTGAAAAAAGAAAAAAAGAAAAAAAAGAGAGAATGAGATGACATATTTAAAATTACAGACAATTAAAATTATATAAATTATTTAAAAATTACATAAATGCCATGTTATATTTTCAGCCCTCTCACAAACAAGAACTCAAAGAACCAAATTAATGTAACTAGTTGTAATATGCAATTAATTTGAACAAGAGATAACCAAAACTTCAAGTTATATGATTAACATGATTGGTTTAGTTTTCTATTTTCAACGCATTAGAAATCCGAAATCATAGTATATATTTTGCAAGATCAAAATAAATGCATGAAATATAAAAGAAATGCAAAATCAACACAAGAAATTACGTGGTTTGACCCTAATGGTCTACGTCCATGACAGGCATAGTCTAGGAGTCTTTATTATTGAAGAATGCATCAAAAATAGAGTTTTACCATCACTTACAACCATTTCTCACTGCACAAAATAGGGAGTGGCTTCCTCATATTATCCTCTAACAAAACCACAGCTTTCTTGCACTTGATCTTCACCTCAAGCTCTAATTTAATATTGATGAAACTAGGGTTTGAAAACCCCCCGTTTCTCTCCAGGACGATGGCGGCTCCAAGATAGGTAAAGTGAAAAATCGGACTCTGCCCATCTCTTACAAAGGCACACATGCCTTTTATACAAAATTACAAAAATGCCATTAATGAAAATACATGGGAATAGAAAACAGCAAGTCATATAGAACACTTTCAAAAGGCTTGACATATCTTCAAAAAATCTCCACCTTGACAAGTCTTTTATCCTTGCAAAGTGATCTTCTTCTTCCTCTAGATTGTTCATGCAAAGTAATCCGAGCTCTAATAGCTCCCCATATTAATCAAATTTAGGCAATGCCTAAAGTTGGTAGCTGGTAGGGATTTTGTCATCATATCATAAGGGTTTTTCTTATTTGGAACTTTTTATACTTTAACCTCTCCAGATGCTATTACATCCCTCACAAAATGAAGTCGAATGTCTATGTGTTTAGACCTTTTGTGGTATACTGAATTTTTGGCAAGATGTATAGTGCTTTGTTATAACCCCTTTAAATATGCCTAACTCATGTGAAAAACCATTTAACCACATAGCCTCCTTTATTGCTTTTGTCACAGCAATATATTCAGCTTCAATTGTTGATAAAGCAACTACAGATTGTAAATTAGATTTCCAACTAATAGCCCCTCCAAACGTTGTAAATACATACCCAGTTAAAGACTTTCTGGTATCCAAATTAGCAGCATAGTCAGAATCCACAAATCCCTCTAACTCACTACCCTATTGCACATCCCCTCCAAACCTCAAACCTAGACACTGTGTTCCAATTAAGTACTGTAATACCCACTTCATAGCATGCCAATGTAGCTTCCCAAGGTTGCTTATAAACCTACTTACCATGCTAATATCATAGGTTAAGTCAGGTCTAGAGCACACCATAGCATACATGATGCTTCCCACCATGCTTGCATAGGGTATACCTTGCATAAATCTAATGTCTTCCTCGGTTTTAGGGGCTTGACTTATTGAGAGTTTTGAATGTTGCCTTATTGGTGTGCTAACATATTTTAAATTAGACATACCAAACCTGTTGAGGATCTTGGTGATATAGATTTCCTGAGATAGATGGAGAAGTCTTCTTTTCCTATCTTTAACTATTTCCATACCTAATATCATCTTAGCTAGCCCGAGTTCCTTCATCTCAAATTCTGTTTTTACTATTCACTTGACTTCCTCAATTAGATCGGCATCCCTACATGCTATAAGCATGTCATCTACATATAAGAGTAGGTAGATAATGTGGGTCTTGGAATGCCTAAAATACACATAGGTATCATAATGACTCCTTTTAAACCCATTGTCCAATATATGAGAGTCAAATCTTTTGAACCATTGCCTTTGGGACTCTTTAAGTCCATACAATGATCTTTTAAGTAAAAAGACATGATCAATGTCAGACTCTGATTGAATTGAGTTATTGCATATTTTAATACTTTTGGAACCAATATATCTTAATTCTTTCATTACTTTATCATTGGTTTTATATGAAAAAATAAAATGATTAAGATGTATGAATCTAAGTTGTGATTTTAATTGATTAAAAGCATGAATTTCTACTTAATTTTACCAACTGTTGATTACTGTGGAGTCTAGTCCACATCGCTCGAGCGAAATTCAGGCAGATTCAAACGCTCGACTGCCGCTCGACAGTGAGCTCGAGCAGGTTGCGGGAAAGGAGATCGCTCGAGCGGAGGCTTTTGGCCGCTTGAGAACTCAGTTTTTAGAAGTGCAAATTAGCCAGTTCATTCATAAACCTGAAGAACCTTTCAGGCCAGTTGGGAAAAATTTAAAGATTTTGTGAACATTTGTCCACATCATGGTTTTGAATCTTGGAGGTTGGTGAGCTATTTTTACACTGGTCTTTCATAATGCTAGCAGTTTGTTCAGACAATGTGCAATGGGAAGTTCTTTAGCAAGGAACCTGATGCAGCTCTTTCATTTTTTGACTATCTTGCTGAGAGTGCACAATAGTGGAACACTCGTACTGATCGAATGCCATTAGCAGCACAGTCACTGAGGGCTATTTTTGGAGGGGGTAGATATGAGCTTAAGGAAGACACTGATGTTCAAGCCCGAATAGCTGCATTGACTAGAAGACTAGAGGTCATGCAAATGGAAAAAGTGAAGGCTGTGAAAGTAGTAAAGGCATGTTCTATATGTGCTGATTCGAACCATAAGACCCAAGACTACCCGATTATACCAGTATTCAAGAAAGTGGGTCTGAGCAGATGCAATCAGCTAATAATAGAGCATAAAATCAGCCTTTTTCCAACACATATAATCCAGGGTGGAGGAATCACCCAAATTTCTCATGGAGAAATGATCAGCCTAGCCGGTCTCCACCACCTCAGCAGCAGCCATTTCATGAGGGTGCTCCTCAGCACCAGTATCAGCCATATTAAAGTTCTCAGAGCTATCCTTTTGTAGCTCCTCCTAGATTTCAGCCTCATGTAGCTGCACATAGTTCTCAGCCTTCATCATCTACAAAGAAGTCTCCAGATGACAGTATGGCACAGATGGCCAATACACTTCAGCAATTCATACAGATTCAGGCCACCACAAATAATCAGAACACTCACACCATAAATGAGTTGCGAGACACTATTAATAAGATGAGCACGACCTTGAGCACCCTAGAGAAAAGTTTCAAGCACAGCCTCAGCCTAATCCTCAAGCATACAGGCAACAAAAACAGCAAGTGCATAATGTCTCAGGGGATGTTATAGAGACAGCGAAAGCAGTTCTTACTTTGAGAAGTGGGAAGGAAGTTCCCCAACCAGAGATGCCTATGGACACAAGTAGTTGCTCCTACACTTGAAGATGTAACAAAGACTGATGAAGTTGAGAAAGAACCAGAGGTAGTGAGACCAGAGCTGAAGAAACCTATGAGTGCAGATGCTGAAACTAGTAAGGGGTACCAACCTGTGGTTCCCTATCCTCAGAGATTGGCAGCTGGCCAAAGGAACAAATATCACATGGAGATTCAAGAGATTTTCAAGCAAGTAAAGATTAATATCCCACTCTTTGATGCCATATAGCAAGTGCCTTCATATGCAAAATTTTTGAAGGACTTGTGCACAGTGAAGAGGAAGCTGAATGTAAAGAAGAAAGCTTTCCTGACGGAGTAAGTTAGTGTAACAGTTTGCTAAATTCAATGGTAGAATTTCTTTAGACTTGAGGAACCTCATGAAAACTCCTTAAGTTTTCAGGAATTGGCTAATCGCATAGGTTTTAGTCTGTCAACATAGTTAGTGTTATCACTCACTATGGTGCCAGAAATGCGATTTTATTTATTTGGGATAGTTAGAAGTATCAAAATACGTTATAGTCTACACCATTAGACTCAATAGAATATTTAGGATTTTATGGCCCAATAACTCACTTTCATAATTTCGGACGAAACAACTGTTTGAAACTGTGAATTTATTTATAGGGGCACTTAGGGGTTAAGTTTTGGTAAACGGTTTTTACTGTAGGTTAAAATGAATATTTAGGATTTTTTCAACACCAAGTTTATTACGCTTTTTTTTGGATTGAATAGTAACCTCGATAAGCGTACTAAGTGTAGTGTTTTCAAAATCACAATGTGGAATATCTAAATTAGGTTAGAGAAGTTTTATTTGGACACTTGGCAAGATATTAGCCACACATGGTGAATAGTATTAGACACTTGGCACAAAGAGGAACCATTAGATGGATTTCTGAAGGAAATCAAGGTGTGAGACCATGCCATCTAAGCAAAACCTTTTTAATCTGATCAACTAAATTCAACCCTAGTGAAACCCTAAATGGCTGGAATCTATTTGAAACCCCAAAAACTTGGTTGAAACCGAAACCCTAAACGGTTTCCCCAAACCCTAAAGTTGGCCTACCCATTTTGATCCAATTTCTAGCATTGTGTTTAATCACTTGATTAAATCACTTCCATATGCTATTAATTTCTCAAATTCTTGTTATGACATCATTATCCAACCTTTTAAATCTTGGAAATTTTTTTGGGCCAAGAAAAATTGGATTTGGGCTTGATAGCATCTCAAACCCTAACCAAACCCCCTTTAAACCCCAAATTGAAGCCCACTTGGTTGAGGCCCACCAAGGCCCACGAATTTGGCCACCTTGGCAAGGCTTCTTGGAGAATTTTCCTCCCCCATATGACAGACCATTCACTTCCCTTGGCTGCACCCAATAGTGCCTTGATGAGATGGAGAAACCCACCCCATCAACCTCCATAACTCACAGCTTCTGAGGCTGTCCTTTCCCCTCTCTATTCTCCACTTTATGTCACATATCTACCTCCAATCAATGGTCATTCAGGTCCATATCTTCCCCTTACAGAATTCTTGAGTTGTGAAAGTCACACTTAATTCCCTTTAATCACTTCTTCACCCCGTTCTTAGAGAGAAACCCAAAAGAGCTCTCTCAGGCAGATTTTTGTGTCTTTTTGCATGAATCTTTTCAACCCATTGTAGGCATTTTCACATGATAACTCCTTTATAAAAGTTGTTCCCCTTTGAGTATAGTTTTCTTAGATATATTATTCGTATCATTCCATGGTCATTTGGTCAGTCAAAAGTATTTTTAACCATGGAAAGGTCATTCTGGGCGTGAATCTAGAGAGTATGTTATGTTTTGGAGTTTTTGACCAAGCTAATGGACATATCTTGGTCCAAAACGTTTATGGAGTGTTCTTATCATGTGTTTAAGAGTGTTAATTTAGGTTTTGTTTCATGACTAAAGCTTTTGATCATAGATTTTCTTAGATCTAGAAACTTGAAAACTGGAAGTGGCAAAACAGTTTTTATTGGGAGAAAGTTTGAATATTTCGAGGTTTGATCTTATTCTAAAGTTTTTGATATTTTTATATGATGATCCTACGTCTCTTATTTTCATGTTAGGATATTATTTTGAAGATATTTAGTATTAGTTTCAAAGATATGATTTTTCTATGCAAGAGGATTCCAGTTAGGCCTAAGATTTGATGTGTTTGGGTTAGATCTATGTTTTATTGATTTTTAGCCATGTGATTTCAAGTTTGATGGTTGGATCCTATTTAAGACACATTCTTAAACTATGTGATGCTTTATGTCGAAGATCTCACATTGTTAAGCCATTGATCAAGAGATTTATCAAAACTAATTGAGGAAAAAGTTTCTATTTTTGGACTACGTGTAAAACCAAAAACTCCAAGTGTTGTTTTGTGATTTTGGTGACTTTAGTGTGATAATTTAAAGCATGGCTGATGTTAGGATGATGTTATGAATATGTTAGAAGTAACATTTGATTTTTGGAATTCTTGGAGATGTTTTGATTTAGGGTCAAAGCTTGTGATTAAGTGTTTGGATCTTTTTACAAAAATTTTGTTGTTGATTATTAGCTTTTTCTGAATGGATGTTTTAAGTATGGTTTTAAACTTAGGATAGGAAGATGTTTGTTGCAAAATTTTGGTTTAAGCATGAGTTTTGAAGTTGGAAGGAATTGCAACAAAAATCAAGAGAAATGGCCTATGGATGTTTTGGCCATAGCGTGTTTTCTATAGTTGTGATTTGTTTTAAATCTTTCTGAGTTAATATTTGAGTTTAGGACAAAATTTACATGAGGAATGTAAATTTTGGAATTTTTTTGGAGTTAGGATGTGAAATCCTTAAGTTATGGGTAAAATGGTCATTTTCCCACATGTACAGGGTAAAATGATAATTTTACACTAAGTTAGCTTGTTTTTATGTTTCTAATTGTTAGTAATTAAATTTCTAACTTTTAGACTAACCCTTTACAGTTACTTGTGCTTCGCGCTTTATTCTCGTAGAACGTGACGATCGAGGTAAGTTAGTTTCTAACTTACTATCAGTTTATTGTGTATGTTTGATGGGTAAGGGAACTACAATTTATGTTTGTATGTTATCATATATGCCATGCCATGCCACATCATTTCATGTTTATCTGTTATGTATGATGTATTCTGTCATGAATATCTATCTGTTATACAATCTATTCTGTCACTTGTTGCTATATGTTATAACTATGCCATGTTAAGTATGCCATATGTTACATGTATGTGAGGATCATTCACCATTGCAAGTATGTCATGTTAAGTAAAGAAGTCAGATCAAGTTTATGTTAAGTCAAGTTTCAGATCACGTTTATGTTAAGTTATTCATGTCAATCACGACCCTAAGTGCTAGGATGGGGTAATATCCCAGTGAAACTCCTTTGTTCACGCTGGAGTCTCTAAATAGATGTCAAATTCCCTAGGTTGATGAAGTACAATCAACAAGTTGCGAATGGGACCTAATTAGCTGGTCACTAGAGCGCGTCAGGCACTGACGCCGATGGTGCCATATTTTATTTTACGTATATTCATGGAGCCACAACAATTGTGGAGCATGAAGTATGGGGCCACAACAACTGTGAAGCATACAATACGTGAAACACAGCAATTGTGACACGTAGAATACGTGGGGCCACAACAACTGTGGAGTACGTATTAACGCATTCATAGCTGGTGTAGATATTTGTGTTGTGATGCGATAATCGGCAGGTACACACGGCTCTAGGGGACCTGTGTAGCAGCCATATGGTCACGTTATTAATTAAGTCAATTGAACAAGTGTCCAAGTTTTTATCAAGAAGTTAACAATAAGCAATCATGGTAACCCCATGAGATAAGAATAAGTTTCAGATCAAGTCCACGTTAAGACAAATTTCAGATCAAGTTCATGTTATGCTCACGTACAAGTTATGTTCATGTTCACATTAAGTTTCAAGTTCATGTTCATATCATATTATGTTCATGTTTATGATATGTTCAAGCTCACGTTCATGTTATGTTATGTTCATATTCATGTTATATTTCAAGTTCATGTTTCTGTCATGTTATGTTCACGTAAATGTTATTTTCAAGTTCACATTTATGTTATGTTATGTTCACATTCACATTATGTCTCAAGTTCACGTTTATGTCATGTTATGCTCAGGTTTATGTTAAGTTTAAGTTCATATTTATGTTATGCATGTTCACGTTCATGCTATGTTTCAAGTTTCACATTCATGTTATGTTTTAAGCTCAAGTTCATGTCATGTTAAGTCAAGTTCAGTTCACGTTTAAGTTCAGGTTATGTCATGCTATATGTCAAGTTATGCTATACTTATTTACGACTTTATTTATGCACTTATGCTTTTACTGCCATGCATGCATCTTTAACCTGTGTGAGAGTTTGCTGTTAACTTACTGAGATTTGTAATCAAATCTCATCGTGGTAGTCCTAACTACCATTCCCCCCGAATGGTAGGCGATGTGTCAAGATCAGAGCAGGGAACAGACATTCGTAGTCTGAAGGAGGTTGACTAGACGCCGCAGACACGACGCAGAGCTTACAGCTTCCATAGTTAGTTTTTGGACAATATTTTGGCCTCGTTAGTCGAGTTACACGAGTTACTCGACGAACTTCCTCAATAGTGTATTTTGGTAATGTAAATATGGAGTTTGGTCTCCCATGTTTTTGAGGTTATAGTCTTCTAAGACTCGTACTAAAATCGTGGATGTTTATTTTATTAAGTATGCTTGGTTATGATTTAACTATTTGGGATATTATAAGTTTGGTGCATAGTATTGCTCAAGAAAAAAAAATTATCCGCTGCGAATATTGCATAATGCTAAATGCATGTTAGGAACATTGCATCTTATATGTCATGAACGGGGGCAGGTAACCATGTGTTGCATGTCCCGAAACTTCAGATGTCCATTCAATCCCAAGCGGAATTTAGGGGCATCACAGTTAGTGCATTGATATTGAGCGAGACTCCTCAGAAGTTTGGAGATCCCGACTCTCCCAACATTTCCATTATGATCGGTGAATCACGCATTGGGAGAGCTTTTCTTGATTTAGGGAGTAGTGTGAACTTGCTACCATTGTCAGTGTATGAGCAGTTGGGATTGGGTGAGCTGAAAAACACCTCCATCATGCTACAGTTGGCTGACAGATCAGTTAAGGTACCGAGGGGTATTGTAGAGGATGTGTTGGTCCAGGTGGACAAATTCTACTACCCAGTGGATTTTATGGTTCTTGATATGTAGCAGTCAGTCTCCACTATTTACCAAGCTCCTGTCATCCTAGGAAGACCATTTCTAGCTACATCAAATGCTTTAATTAATTGCAGAAGTGGTGTTTTGAAGCTTACTTTTGTGAACATGGCACTTGAGTTGAACGTTTTCAATGCTTGCGTGATGCCAGCACATTTTGATGACACAAGTGATTTGAATGCTGTGGAGAGTTTGACACCAACAGAGTTTAATTGCTCAACTTCTCCCTTCTCTGATAATGATTCTATTTTTAATACACCTGAATTTTTACTTGATGAGAAAATTGATCATATTAATGAAGATGACTTTGAATATTTTGATTATTTTGCAGATTCCTCTTTACCACTTGAAGTACAATTTGCAAGAGCAAGATGGAAACCCCAGTTTGAAGCTCTACCACCACCAGACATGCTTAAATCTTCATAGGAAGAAGTTCTCCAGTTGGAGCTGAAACCACTTCCTTAGGATTTAAAGTATGTGTTTCTTGGTCCTGAAGAAGACACTTTTCCTGTGGTGATTTCCTCAAAGTTAAATCAGAAGGATGAAGCCCAGTTGATTGAAGTCTTAAAAAAGCATCGAGGCGCAATTGGATGGACAATAGCCGACATTAAAGGTATTGATGCTGCTGTTTGTACCCACAGAATCCATTTTAAAGATGCTGCTAGGCCGGTTCGTGATGCTCAACATAAGCTCAATCCTACCATGAAGGAAGTTGTTAAAGAGGAAGTGCTTAAGCTGCTGACAGTGGGTATCATTTACCCCATCTCAGACAGTAAATGGGTAAGTCCAACTCAAGTGGTACCAAAAAAATCTGGTTTGAGTATTATAAAAAATGATAAAAATGAATTGATTCCAACTAGAATGGTTACTGGCTGGAGAATGTGCATTGATTATAGAAAACTTAATTCAGCCAGTATGAATGATCATTTTCCTTTACCATTCTTGGATCAAATGTTAGAAAGAGTAGCTGGTAATGCATATTATTATTTCTTGGATGGATATTTTGGTTATTATCAAATAGCTGTAGTGCTTGAGGACCAGGAGAAAGCACTTTCACCTGTCCTTTTGGCACTTTTGCTTTTACTAGAATGTCTTTTGGTTTGTGTAATGCTCCAGCTACTTTTCAGATATGCATGATGAGTATTTTTTCTGACATGATTGATGATATTTGTGAAATATTTATGGATGATTTCTCTGCTTTTGAAAAATCTTTTGATAGTTGTTTGCATAATTTGGCACGTATTCTCCAGAGATGTGAGGGAAAAAATCTTTTATTTAATTGGGAGAAATGCTAATTTATGGTTACTCAGGGCATTGTCTTGGGACATATTGTCTCTTCTCAAGGTATAAAGGTCGACAAGGCAAAAACTGAATTAATATCTAAACTTCCAATCCCTAGGACGATTAAGGATATTCATTCTTTTCTTGGTCATGCTGGCTTTCATAGGCGGTTTATTCAAGGGTTTAGTTCTATTGCAAAATTCATTCAAAGCATTTTACACTTGGTCAGGAAGTTCTCCTTTACAACTCTCGTTTGCATATTTTTCCTAGTAAGTTGAAATCCCGATGGAGTGGGCCGTACATTGTAAAGAATGTTTAGCATCATGGCGCGGTAGACATTGTCAATCCGAAGAATGATAATAGCTTAACTGTCAACGGACAACGTCTAAAGTCATTTCTTAAGATCTTTGATCCACATGAAGAGATCTTGCTTGTGCAAGACCCCAGGGAAGTGTTTTGATTTATTTTTCCTTCTTTACAGTTTTCTTTACTTGCATTTTTTTTATTATTTGTTATTTTGCTTTGATTTTATATTTTATGTTGATTGTTTGTTTTGCTTGTTTAGTTCTATGCATTTTGTTTTCTTTCGTTCGATTCATTGAGGACTATGTCTCTCACTTATTGGGGGTAGCATGTGTGCATAGTTTATAAAAAATAATAATAATAATAATAAAATAAAATAAATAACATGATGTCCATTGATACATTTATGATTGAGCATATTGGTGGAATTTGAGCATCTTGGTGGAGTAGTTGAGCGGAATCATTTGTGAAGATTTATTTTCAAGCTTAAACATAGAGCATGATTTTTTATGCATCATATTTTGTTGATGTGTGGCTTGAAATACCGGGATGCTATACCTATTGAGATGAAACTTGATAAGATTTTTGTAGAACGAAAAGCAAATTTTGAAGGACATTTTGCACATGTTTACACTTGTAGTGTTCCTTATTTACCATTCATTGATTTAACACAGGAGAAGTGGACTGCAGGACTACCAAATCATGCCTAAAAAGAAATGAAAAAAAAAAGAAAAAGAAAAAGGATTTGAAAAGATTAGAAATAAAGGAAAAAAAGAAGAAGGAATAAATGCGACTTAGTGAACTTTCTTAAGTAAAAAAGGGCTAGAAACAATTACCCAAGACTTTGGGGGTTAAGTGTCCAACCTTTAAAAATAGAGCTGGCGTGAAAACTGCTAGTCCCTTGGGCTTTGAGGTAGTTAGAATCAGCAATGATTAATCTTAAGGTTGAAAAATCCTATGACAAATCATGACTACAACCAATTTAGCTCCACACACATATTTGAGTTCTAAGACATTTGCCTTAATTTTATATCAAAGATTGTTGAGATAGTCTTGGTGGGTATAACCCTTCGGGGTTGAGTAGTAACGTGTCAAGTTTTGTGAGAATTCAGAATTGTGTTTGATTGTTTCTGTTTGAATTTCGATCTTTATGCAATATTCATCTCAATTAATTTTCACTATTTTGCACAAGGATTAGCAAAATGCTAGTTAGGGGATGTGATTGAGCTGAGTTATTGTATATTTTAATACTTTTGGAACTAATATATCTTAATTCTTTCATTACTTTATCATTGGTTTTATATGAAAAAAAAATGATTAAGATATATAAATCTAAGTTGTGATTTTAATTGATTAAAAGCATGAATTTCTGCTTAATTTTATCAACTGTTGATTAATGTGGAGTCTGGTCCACATCGTTCGAGCGGAGGCTTTTGGCCTCTGATGACGTGCAAAATTTCATGTTGCAGATTTTACAAGATCGCTCGAGCAAATTCAGGCAGATTCAAATGCTCGACTACCGCTCGACGGTGAGCTCGAGTGGGTTGCGGGAATACAAAGATCGCTCGAGCGGAGACATTGGCCGCTCGAGCGAAATCAGGCAAAGTTGAACGCTCGAAGTGCGCTCGACAAGCTGCTCGAGTGAAGTTAGGTAGAGTCGACCACTCGATGTTCGCTCGACACCCCGCTCGAGCGAACATCGTATTTTGACAGATCTAGGGTTTTTTGCCGTCACACCATATAAAAGTGATTTTTCACTTTATGGCCGTACCTTTTGACTGGAAAACATTTTTTGGGACAGAAAAACACAGCTAGGAGGATTCAATTCATCTGTTTTAGAGAAAGAATTCCACATATTGCACATACGTTGGAATCATACACGATCACATACTGGAGAAAAGCATTGAATCATTTCCTTGAGTTTTTGAAGACGATTTGCGGCTGCAAGGAGTATTTTTCAGCATTTATTTTCTTCCAATATTCTCAGAACAATTATGGTGAATTCGTTTATGTTGAATTCCATTTCTAGCATGAGCTAAATTTCCTTTATTCTAGGAAAACGATATAACCTAGTTCCGAACTATGCTTGATTGTCTATGCTAATTTAATGAAATTCTCTCTTTGTTTATCTGATTTATTCTGAATTTATTGCTTCTAATTAATTGGCCATTAATTAGATGATATTTAATCTTGTGATTTGCTATCGAAAGAGGGAATCATAGGGTAGATCTTGAATATTTCAGCATAGGTAAGTATAGAGATCGAAAGACTTGTATGAACCTATGTAGTAATTAAATCATTGGTCTTATTGCCTTCTTGATTATTTAATTTGCATATTCTTGTGTGAATTGATGAACAAGAATAATTTCCAATTGACTATCGAAAGAGGCTTTTGGATGAATTAGAGATTTGCTAATAGACAAAAAGAATTAAATTAAATTAGTTGGATGAGAAAAGCATAGTGAAGAATTAGGTGAAATCGATTTCCTAGAAGTTTTCTTTCCCATTAATCTGATCTTCGAACGTCAGTTTTATTTCCTTTAC